>JAMKCH010079996.1:0-27200 GCA_023653785.1 Ophioderma brevispina
TATACATGAACAGAGTGCCTATCTCTTTTTCAAAGTGATTGGGCCAAAGTCTATGATATGATGTTGATGTAGGCATGGGGATTGCTACACCTCCTCTGCAGCGAGTCTGTTACCTTTCCAACATAGAATAATGCCGGTACTCATTTATACACCTGGGTAGAGAGGAGTAATTGAGGTAATAAAGGACCTTACTCACGGGCATAACACTTCCACAGCGGACCTCGAACTCACAAACTTTGGTATGTGGGTTGGGCGCTTTTTCCACTGCTCTTATTTTAGGACTTTGCGATACTGACCTTTAAGTCTTTTGTAGACATCTTGACAGATGCTGGACATGTCTTGAGTCAAGTGGAGCATGAGCGTAGTGGCTGCCATGCAGACTGCAGAATTAGTGTGTTTAACGTATGAGTCAACTATGTTCTGTATGAAATGAAGCGAAACAACCGACTATCATAAAACATGTTTATGTGAAATTGTTAGAGTTTCTTTTGTCATTTTGTGCTGCATGCCAATAAGATGGCCCAGGGGAGGGCAGCCAAGAAATCTCAATTTCAGACATCGCCATTGGTTTAACACGTAAAACAAAATCTTGATGAACAATTCTTAATTTTTTATATGTTGTCAACGAATATTTTCTTATTCCAAAACCGTTGGAGTTGAAGAATAACTCCACTGGAAGGGTTATTTCTGATTTGTTTGTATTAATAACGAACGAGGACAAGGTTGTATGTAGGTCATGGGAACACCCAAGACCGACCCACATCAAAGCACCCAAATTGGTTTGTGGTTTGCACTCTGTATTGCTGTAATTTCTTTGACATTTTGGTGAATTGCTATAATGAATGAGGTTTGGCCGCCACCGCCTGAGATGGCCCAAGAAATAGAAATGCTAGAGAAAAATCAGGAAAAAAATCATTTGAAACTAACAAACGACAAATAAGGATTTGATTCAAATAACTAAACCTTTTTGATCTCATCACTTTTGGTCATTATAGATCTTAGACTTGATAGTATTTGGTTTATCAATGAGTCTATAATATCAATGTGCAGCCTGCCCAACATACACAAATGACCATACGGGGGACGTACCACAAACATCAGCCTTCTGATATATCTTTTCATGCCAATTTTGGTATAATAATGGGTGTTTTTTTCTTCAAAATTTTCTAAAAATTGTTGGAAATTTGTCCAATTTCATCAATACGAAGCCAAACTTTTTCAAATTTCCATAAAATGTCAACATTTTTAGGAAAAATGGCAAATTTGGGTTAAATTTGGCCCAAAATGTTCATCTCTGGTATAGCTATATTGATCCCCTTTTTGGCAAAAATTGGTATAGATATGGGTGCTGCATCCAGACTCTCAGTTAAGCACGTCTTTACCCAAACCAAACTTGAGAAACCCCCAGGTGTTGATTTGTTAGGAATTTCCATCCCTGTGTTAAAGTTTTGCTATGGCCAGAGAAAGAATGATTGACCATTGGTCAAATAGCAAAAGAATTGGTTCGAATGGTCCATAAAATGTTTTACACAAATGTAACCTCCAATGTCTTTTCTTACCATGATGTCTAGGACTTCTTCCTCATCATGAGGCTTATACTTGAGGAGTACTTGAAGGAGGAAACACTGACCCCACTCAGTTAGATTTGTCAGCCTGGAAATACAAATTAAAATATGGAATTAGGATGAAGACATCATCAGTGGAAGGGAACAGGCAATTAATTAAATTTGTGGCTTTAGATTCAGAAATTAATGTTCAACCTGCATTATACATGTATAATGTCATATCACAATCACATTTAACACTTTCATAACATGTATTTCTTTGGCGGGTACAATGATTCAGTTCAGGCTTTATAACATGTTAAATACAATATCACAAATTTTAAATAGATCATGCATCCAGATATTTATTACTCAATTTAATGTTTAATATAATTCCATTTTTTTCATGAATTCTCACTCGCTATGTGATCAATAAAGTATTTTATAGTGTACACTGTATAACATTATTCTTGTTTTCATACAGGTTTTCCCAAAGAATGCCAGTCTTCTATATTAATTTTAACATGAAGCTTGCAAAATTTGGAACTATATTTAGAAGTAAATGAAGTGGAAAAATACATCTTTGATTTCTAAATATATACATATGCCAGTAAGTATGAGAGTTTTAGCATTGAAAATCATTAAAATACTTATCTTTTTTTAAATATTTAACAATAACATTTTATGCAAGCATTTCATGTCATTTTCATTTGGAACTAAATTCCTTATCAGTAAACTGACCAGTGGCATAACCACACATACAAATTTGGAGGGCACCACTAAAATACATTTTACATAGGCCAACAAGGTCAACTGTTAATACTATCAATTTACTACTTTTTCTGATCTCATTTGGGGGGGGGGAAGGAGGGGGATGAATTCTACACACTAGTCGTACCACTAAAGCTGACCTGTTGATAAGAAAGTGTGCCAATCGCTGATTTATCACTACACCACCTTTGTCAGATAGTAACTCCTCCAGTGCTCCCAGGCAATTAGTGACGACTACTACGTCAGTATCTCTCAGCATATCATATAGCTGATCTACTATCCCTTGATCTAAAATATAAGAAATCAGATATTTTTTAATCATGTGAGGTGAAAGTACTGACCTCTACATATGGATAGCGGGCTGCCGCACAGTTGAATGGTTGCTGAGTGTCACAACAAGAAGTTGCTTTTCTTCCTTGGTAATATGGCGGGAAACAATGCATACACCTGCTGGTGCACATATTCCACACAGATGTTCTATTGTTATACAAAATTCCTTTAACTTTGACAAGGTGTATGCTTTGTTTCCCGCCATATTACCAAGGTAGAAAAGCAACTTCCTGTTGTGACACTCGGTGACTCAGACCCGCTATCCATGTGTAGAGGTCAGTGGGTGAAAGCTATCTTGGCTTAACTAAAAGTTGGTTGAGTTTCGTTATTATAGCCAGTAGCCAGTCTTCATGCATATTGGCAAGTGGTTCTCAAACCACTAGTGTTGCCTGTTTTTGCAATCCACCTTTCCTTCAATCCTCCGCACAACTTGACATCAATGACCTTTGACCTTTTAGAGGAGACTTTATTTAACATACCATTGACATGCAAGTGCTATGGTTGACCAAGGTTAGTCAGAGGGGTACATCACATGTTGATCTGGAATGCAGCCCAATTAGAGATACTGTAGGAAAGATGTCGGTAGTTTTTTGTGACTCAGGCGGTTTAAAATCTGCAAAGTCCAACAAATCTTGCCAAAGCATTGGTAGATTTCCATACATATACTTTGTTATTGATTAAATAAATGGTTTTGACTAAAATCAACACATCAAGTGATTGCAAATTTAAGAAATAAAGGGTAAGATTGTTCATGTTTATGAAAAGGAAAAGGTGTTCGAGGCAAGTAAAAACATGAATAATGGGCGAGGTTGATTGAAGCTGAGAACCAGTATTGCAAATGGTTTTACTGATGAGGAACAACATATTCGGCATAACATGGATATCGAACCCTTTCTTATTTCTATTTATTACCCAAATAAAAATAAATATAACCAAAAAAAACTGCGCAAATTCTGAATAAAAATTGAACAGTTGTTTACGTCTTTACAGTGCGCGCCCTGTCTTCTATCGCGTAAAGGTCCGTGTTGTGTGCTATAACGGTGGTGACAACGCCGAAAAGAATCGCGCTTTGCATTACGCACTAGGGCGTAATCGCGACCATTATCGCAGAATAATGGGCAGGAAACTAACCAATCAAAGAGCGCTCTTTTGAATATGCGGCAGTAAAAGGAATAGAATAGAAAGTGGATCAGTTGTGAAACTTTATTGTTACAAAATATATTTATTACATAGCATTCTTTAACTAGATTTCGCGGTTTCTCGACTTTCGCGCTCGACTATATTCAAAGAATATACAGATGTGGGTCCGCCCCATGACCATTTGACCCTGGCACGGGACCTTGATCTCATCAAAATAGAGGGATCGCTGGTGCACCTATTGACAAAAGTTTGGTTTCCAATTGAACTTTCAAGTTTCCAATTTGTCAATTTACACTTTTTAGCCCATTTTTCAACTTGACCTCAAATGACTTTGACCTTTCAACATGACCTTTGCCTTGTCAACATATGGGGACCATTGGGCACCTATGACAGAAGTTTGGTTCAAATTGAGTTAAACTTTTCAATTGAGGTCAATTTTAAAAAAAACTTAACAAATTTTTGACACACACATCCATACAAACACACTTACACACACATACACACATACATACACACACACACGATTGCTAAGTGGTCCTGCCAGCTATAGGTGCGGGCCCACAAAAATTACCACGTCGCGGTTCGTCGAACGCTTAATCCCCTGGCGGGAGGGGTTTTACGAATTTTTAAATAATCAGGTGCAAATACCCCCCTGATACCCAAAAATCCCTAAACCCCACCCCCCCTTAAAACGGGGGCAACCCCTTAAAACTGTGAACCACCTTAAACACAAAAGTCCCATTAAGCCAGACAACCCCCCGTAGGTTAAACCGGGAAAACCCCTTTAAACCCGGACAACCACCTTAAACCCCAAAACAAAAAACCCCCCCAAAAAAAAATCCCCCTTAAGCCGGGACAACCCCCCTTAAACCCGGACAACCCATGTGCAACGCCCGCGCAATGCATAAGCAAATGGCGCGCAATACGCGTGCATGGTGACGTATGCGCATGTACACGCGTAGTATGTGCCCCAAAACCCCTTAAACCCAAAAACTAACCCAAAAAACAAACATACAACAAAACACAAACCCCAACCAACCCCCCCTTAAACCTGGACAACCACCCCCGTCCACTTGTGCAACCCACTTAAACCACCCAAGTCCCCTTAAGCCCCAGACAACCCCCCTTAAACCACGGACAACCCTTTTAAACAGGACACCCACCTTAAACCCACCCCCAACAAATCACCTTGTAAGGCCAGGGAAACCCCCGTGGAAACCCGGGACAACCCCTTTAACCAGACAACCCACCTTAAACCCAACAATCCCCCTAAACCCACAACCCCCCTTAAACCTGGACAACCCCCTAAACCCGGCAACCCCCCTTGTAAACCTGGACAAACCCCTTAACTCGGGCTGACCCAACTTAAACCACAACAAGCCCCTTAAGCCCGACAACCCCCTTTAAACACGGACAACCCTTTTAAACTCCCCTGGACAACCCACCTTAAACCCCAACAATCCCCATTAAGTCAAGAAAACCCCCCTTAAAACCGGACAACCCCCTTAAACCCAGAAACCAACTTAAAACCCCAAACAATCCCCCTTAAAACCAACAACCCCCTTAACAGCTGGACAACCCCCCTTAAACCCAGACAACCCCCCCTTAACCTGGACAACCCCCCTTTAAATCGTGCAACCCACCTTAAACCACACAACAGCCCCCTTAAGCCCAGACAACCCCCTTAAAACCCCAACAATCCCCCTTAAACCCCAACAAACCCCTAAAGCGGGACAACCCCTTAAAACCGGACAAACCCCCTTTGTCCCTTAAAACCCGGACAACCCCTTTAAACCCAGGCAAACCACCTTAAACACCAACAATTCCCCCTTACCCTTAAACCCAAAAACCCTTTAAAGGACAACCCCCCCTTAACCGGACCAACCCCCCTTAACCGGACAACCCCACCTTAAACCTATCAGGCGCCGAGAGGTACATGATTCCCCACCCCTTCCATCAAAGTTCATCAAAATCGGACTTATGGATCTTCAAATAGTTTGTTCACCATTTTTTGGGGAAAATACCCCAAATTATCCCATTAATATGCAAAATTAGCTATTTATTAGCATATCATGCGCCACAAACCTAATCAACGCAGGAGTACATGATTCCCCACCCCCTCCACCAAGTTTATACAAACAAAAGACGGGACTTATGGATCTTCAGATGTTTTTCACAAGCTTTTTGGGTAAATACCCCAAATTAACTCATTGATTATGCAACTTAGGTTACCTAATAGCAGATGCCACGGCCCATAATCTAATCAGCGGAAAGGGCCATGGCAGTCCGATCCCACCACCAAGGCACATCACCAAACCCTTATGGGTCTCCTGTTCTCGCGTTCACAAGATTGTTGGGTAAAAATACCCCAAATTAATCGTTAATTATGCAAAATTAGGTACCTCCTTAGCATATGCCACGCCATAATCTTCTAATCAGATGAAGGGATGGCAGTCCGATCCCCACCCACCAAGTCACATTCACCATAACCTTATGGTCTCATGTTATAGCGTTCACAAGATGTTGGGTAAAAATACCCCAAATTAACTCATAAATTATGCAAATTAGGTACCTAATTAGCATAGGGCCACGCCAAAATCTAATCAGATGAAGGCCATGGCAGGCCGATCACACCCACCAAGTACATACACATAACCCTTAGGGTATCATGTTTCGCGTTCACAAGATTGTGGTGGACGCCGACGCCGCCGACACCGCCTTGACTGATAGCAATCCCCCATGGCTTTCAAGCCAGGGGGATTAAAAAAGTATTACTTGCAATAAAAACGGTGGTCAATCTGATGTATATTTCACCATCCCAGACGATGCTCTTCGTACATAAGCACTATAATCCTTGAGGGACCATCCAACAATGGCTGCTACTATATACTCCACCAAAAAGTTGGCAATCTGGAAACAAAATATTTATATCATCAACAAGGTTTGTTGTGTGAACTTACTACATTTTTTAATGAAAAGTGCAAGGGTATTTGCACTTATTAATCCGATTATGTGATAGACTTTGGTATACTTGCTTTTATAAGCAGCTCACTTCAGCCATCAATCCAAAATACACGTGCAAGTTTATGACACCCAAGATTGATCTTGGCCCTACAGACCTGTCTAACTGCCAGCGCAAGTAGCGGTAGTGAGATACTAAGATCCTGTGGTGCAATTGTCATCTAGATCGGATCAGGGGCCTCCTGGCGGTTACAGGTGGAAACATATGGACAGACGCTGACGACATCCCCGCCGACGACAACAAATTTGTTTTGACAAATCCCCCTTCTGCTAGAGTGCCACAGGGGGATATAAAAGACTATAAACAAATATTGACATTTGTGTACAGGTGTGGACACACAGCTTCACATACACCCCATATACATCCATCCAGGACAGACAGTCCTATCTGCTCAAAAATACCAGACGTTTACATTACCTCTAGCAAATCGTGTTTGATGATTGAAAACTAAAGGTATGCAAAATTTGCACAATAAAAGTCCCCTATCTTACCAGTTCTAACGCTACAATAAAGCAACAAAGGTTTACTGAAGCTAAGCTTGTTCCGCTAAGGGATAGCTTTCAGGTCATCATTCATAGCCCTCAGTGATGGTGCATGAGCTTCACAGTCCTCCCGTTTTTCTACCTAACTGAGTGAACATAGCGTTTTCAAGGCAAGCCCTCACCATTGGTTGCATCCTGGCAGTCCTTGCATAGTTAGTAACAGTTCAACAAAGCTAAGGTCAGGGCTTAGTGTGGCAAGCATTAGACATGTACAGGACACCAGCCTTCTTCTGGACAAGTCAGTTGTAGCACACACATGCAATTGGATGAAATGCAAACATCAAATGGGATTCACATACTAAAGATGTATTTTTTTGAATACTACGGTTATGATTGGGATTAGGCATTCCATAATTCTGTATTGAGGTCGCAACTTCCAAGCTTTCTTTCACAGGGTTTTCGTTGTACATTGACAACTCGATTCATTTATTCCAAAAATGATAACTAAGTCAAAGACAAGCATTTTCGTTGTATTACATGAAGATAATTGTATAGAAATTACTGGAAGGCTTGGAAGCTTAAAAAGTTTTGAAAAACACATCATCCATGGTTTCAAAATGCATCAAAACTAGCAAATGAAATGAAAACTGGGCGAAATCCAGATGGCGGCCGTAAGCGTATTGTTTTTCAGGTGCTTACAAAAATAGAATCATGAAAGAAAATTTAAGGGAAGACAAGCCATGGCCATGTTTATAGAAAGCTAATGGATAAGGATTAATTTAAGATTAAAACATGGAAGAAAAAATTAGTCTTTGGTTTCAAAATCCACAAAATCTCGGAAAATTGGTAAAAAATTCAAAATGGCCATGGGGGCAATAAATGACCAGGGGCGAACCCTGTGCTTTATGATCCTTATCATATTTGCCCCCAAGAATTTTCCATACCGATCAAATTATAATGACCATTTTGTAGAGCTGAAAACTGCAACCACCACCGCCGCTTCCCCCTCCTCCACCTCCACCTCCTTTACACCAGTATAAAATTACATGCTGTGTGTTTAAACAGAAGTTTGAGTCTGTCCAAAGCTTATTGTCACTCTGGGTAATTTAACACTGCGAGAATTTGCAAAAATACTGTTGATGCTAACAGACTAAATTTTATTTATATTAATGGATGAACATACAATCACACATTAACTTGCTCTTATGTGGTCATCATACATGACATCAATCAAGTCCTTCAAACTTAGTTGAAACCATGGTTTGTAAACATGTTTACATAGAAGAAATGCTTCCCTCACAAGATTTTAGCCACTTGATTATAAACCTTTCTTTATAACTGGCCAACGATTTTAGACATTGTTCTTCATTCACGAAGATGATTACTTACGATCATACTCTTTCTACCATAATACGAAACAAATTTTTTGGAAAATACGATTGCTAAAATATATTAGTACCTAAGCAAGAGACAAAAAACTCCTGTTGAGTCTGGACCTTCAGTGGACCTAATACAATAACATTATTCTCATAAATCACTAACTTGGTCCATTAGCGGGAAAGAAGAACCAGTTCACCAACCCAATGTGTTACATTATATGTTTGGGGTGTGATGCCTGATTCTATTACCTTAACGTTTGGACTTTATTCGTTAATATTGTGCATCCCCCCGTGTGTGTGTGACCTTGACCTACATGTGACCTTTGACCTCAGATTGTTCTGTGCTCAGGCAGTGGTCCTTTTGACCACATTGGTGGTCATTAGGGCATTTCTTATGCAAATTGACTTCTTAGATTTGACCTTTTGGGTTTACTCAGAAACCCTGCAAACAAAGGTCAGACTGTCATGACCCTACATTAATGCCAAATAGTCAGCCCCATATGTCAAGCATAATGAAACACATAGCCGGATAGACTCGCAGACAGACAGACAGAATCTCACTTTTTTAGTACATTAGATTAGTAGTATGAATCTATTATTGTGACCTGGCATAATTTGAACCAGAAGCAATCTGCCTCAATTCATCACAGCAGAATATTGTACAAACTAAGATTATGTAAATGTGGAATATTTGCGAAACAGGAGTCATCTGTGGGGAAGACAAGGCTTAGGTTCAGAAATTAAAGCATTAGAACAAATGGCCTGCATGTCAAAAAAATTGGCCCTACCTTAACCTATCCATTGAAAAGTGGTGCCATATCCGTGCCTCTGGTCATTTGAACTATGACCCTGTTGAGAACATCTCGTAGTGTCCTGGTCTGTTTGAGCTGCCGGACTGATGAGAGATCCCTAAAATAAACAAATGCAGTACATTTAATTTATATCATCACCAAGCAGTGTTTGAGCGCTCATGTATTAATTATTTTTCTGAACAGAATGTTATATAATTTTGAATTTTGTAAATGCGATACCAAATCTTAGAATAATAGCCACAGGTACATTTGGAACAATTTTTAACAATTTTCTTCTCATTTAGTCATAGTATTAATTCAATCTTTCTACTGGTTGTAGAATATTTACTGTACAAGCTGCATGTTAGCATAACAAGGCTGGTTCGCGAACCACAAGTCGCGCCTGCTTCGTGCATAGCTGTAAGACACAGAGCAGCAGACCAGATTACAATTGTATGAATACACAGGGGTATTCCAAAAAAGTGTGCAAGCAGTACAGTGGAGGATGCAGATATCTCCCCCAACAACCACACCCCCTCCCCAACCACCCCGCAACACCCCACCCCCTTCCCCCAACTCCCGCAACACCCCACCGCCCTCCCAACACCCGGCAACACCAACCCCTACCCAACATCCCACACATCGCGCAACACCCCAGCCCCCTCCCCAAACATCCCGCAACACCCCTCCCCAACACCCCGCAACACCCCAGTCCCCTCCCAACACCCCACCCCCTCCCCAACACACGAATACGAGAACTTTTCTCAACACCGCAACCACCACAACCACTCCCAAAACACCCCGCCACATCCCCAACACCTGCAAAACACCCCACCCCCTCCCCAAACACCCCGCAACACCCCACCCCCTCCCCCAACACCTGCAACAACCCCAGTCCCCTCCCCAAACCCCGCAACCAACCCCACCCCCTCCCCAAACCCCGCAACACACCACCCCTTCCCAACTCCCTGCAACACCCCACCCCTTCCCCCAAACACCCCCCCCCTCCCCCAAAACCCCACCCCTCCCCCTCCCCAACCAAATCCCACGCCCCGCCCCAACACCCCACCCATCCCAAAAAACCACCCCGCACACCACACCCTCCCCAACACCCCACCCTATCCCAACACCCTGCAACACCCCCAACACCACACCCCCCTCCCAACATCCCGCCCAACACCCCACCCCCTCCCCAACACCCCATCCCCCTCCCCAACACCTGCAACACCCTTGCAAACACCACAGTCCCGTCCCCAACACCCACCCCTCCCCAACACCTCGCTAACATCACCACCCCCTTCCCAACTCCCTGCAACACCCCACCCCTCCCCCAACCCCCACCCCTCCCACCAACACCCCACCCATTCCCCAACAACCCAACCCCTCCCAAACAACCCCACCCCCCTCCCCAACACCCACCCTCCCAACACCCCGCAAACACCCAACCCCTCCACACCCCATTCCCCCTCCCCCCCAACACCCCGCAGCACCCACCCCCTCCCAACACACCACAACACCACAACCCCTCCCCAACACCCCCACATCCTCCCAACCACCCTGCAACACCCACCCCTCCCCAAACCTGAAACCACCCCAACCCATCCTCCACACCCTGGAACACCCAACCAAGCACCAAAACACTGGTGAAAACAGGGGAAATTGCTGAACTGGACTGCCAAAAACCCAGACACGTTATAACAATATTAACCCAACACCCTGCAGCACCCCCTCCCCCCCAACACACCCCGCAACCCCCAGTTCCCCTCCCCAACACCCTGTAATTTACCCCACCCCTCCCCAACCACCCCGCCAACTCACCAAACACCACCTGCAATCCCCAAACACCCTGCCAACACCCACCCCCTCCCAAACACACTGCAACCACCCCAACCCCCTCCCCAAACACCCTGAAAACCCCACCCCCTCCCCAAACCTGCTGCTTGTTTTGCAAAACACCCCCTCCCCTCCCCAAACACCCGGCAACACCCCTCCCCAACACCCCGCAACACCCGTCCCCTCCCCAACAACCCGAATGACCCCACCCCCTCCCCAACACCCGCCAACTCCCCAACACCCTGCAACTCGCCAACACCCGCAAACACCACAACCCCCCCCACACCCGCTGACAAACACCCCATCCCCTCACCCAACACCCTGCAACACCCCACCCTTCCAAACACCTGCAACCACCCCTCCCCAACACCCCGCAAACACCCCACCCCAGCACCAACACCTGAAACACCCCGCAACACCCCAGTCCCCTCCCAACACCCCGCAACTTCCCAACAAACCGCAACACCCACCCCCTCCCCAACACCCCGCACAACACCACCCTTCCCAACACACCACGCAACACCCCAACCTCTCCCAAACACCCCACAACATTCCCAACACCCTGCAACACCCCACCCTCCCAAACACCTCGTAACACCCCGCAAACACCCCACACCCTCCCAACAACCGCAACACCCCACCCTCCCACACCCCCCGCAACACCCAACAACACCCCGCATCACCCAACACCCCGCAACACCCCAACACACCGCAACACCCCGACGAAACGAAACACCCCCGCAAACACCCCACCCCCTACCCCAACATGCCCCCAACCACACCACCCCCTCCCAAAACACCTTTGCAACACCCACCCCCTCCCAACAAATCCTTGACCAACACCCCACCCCCTCCCCAAAATCTGCAACAACCCCACCCCCTCCCCAACATCTGCAACACCCCATCCCCTCCCCCAACACCCCTGCAACACCCCCCCCCCAAAACCCGCAACACCCATCCCCTCCCCAACACCCCGAAACACCCCACCCCCTCCCCAACCCGCAACCCCAACCCCCTCCCCAACACCCTGGCAACACCCACCCTCCCCACACCCTCCTCCCCAACAACACGCAACACCCACCCCCTCACCAACACCTGAACACCCGCAATACCCAGTCCCCTCCCCAACACCCGAATCCCAACACCCCGCAAACCCTAACACCCCGCAACACCCCACCCGCCTCCCCAACACCCGCAAACACCCCACCCCCTTCCCAACACCACGCAAACACCCAACCCTCCCTTAACACTTCTAAAACACCCCACCCCCTCCCAACACCTGCAACACCCACCCCTCCCCAACACCTCGTAGAACACCCCAACACCCGCAACCAACACACCACAACCTCCCAACAACCCGCAACACCCCACCCATTCCCCACAACAACGCAACACCCAAACACCCCCCCATCACCCATCCCCAACACACCCCGCACACCCCGCAACACCCCACCCCTCCCCAACACACAAACACACCCACCCCCCCAAACACCCTGAACAACCAACCATCCCCAACATCTGCAACACCCCCCCCCTCCACAACATCCTGCCAACACCCACCCCCTCCCCAACATCCTGCAAACACCCCATCCCTCCCCAACACCCGGCAACACCCCTGCCCCAAAACCGACGCAACCTACCCATTCCCCTCCCCAACACCGCAACACCCCACCCCCCTCCCCAAACACCCCGCAACTCACCAACACCCCGCAACTCCCCACCACCCCGCAACCACAACCCCTCCCCCCAACACCCTGCAACACCCACCCCCCTCCCAACACCCTGCAACACCCCCCCTCCCCAACACCCGGCCACACCCCACCCCCTCCCCAAAACCTGAACACCCCACAACACCCAGTCCTATCCCCAAACATCCCGAAAACACCCCACCCCTCCCCAACACCCCGCAACACCCCAACACCCCGCAACACCCACCCCCTCCAACACCCCGCAACCACCCCACCCCAACACCCTAACAACACCCCACCCCATCCCAACCCTGCAACACCCAACCCCTCCCCAACACCTCGTTCCGTCGTAAACGTCGTCGAACGTCGTCGTCGTCGTACAACCCCAACACCCTGCAACACCCACCCCTCCAAACACCTGTAACACCCCACCCCTCCCCCACACACCGCAACACCCAACATCACCCAATCCCCAAACCCCGCAAACACCCGAACCCTGAACACCCCACCACCCCGCAACACCCACCCCCTCCCCGCAACACCCCACCCCCTCCCCCAACATCCCCCCCAACACCACCCCCTCCCCATCCCTTGCAACACCGCACCCACACCCCAACATCCTGCAACACACCACCCATCCCCAAACACTCTGCAACACCCCCACCCCCAACACCCCAACACCCCCTCCACAACACACAACAAAACCAACAACCCATCACCAAACACCACAGTACCCATCCCAACACACCGCAGCACTCAAACCTTGCACAAAAACCCCGACAACAACAACAGCATAAAAATCCCGAAAACACCACACTACCCAAACCCCTCCCCAACACCCCCCTCCCCAACACCCACTCACAACCACCCCAACACCCACTCCCAACACCCATCACCCATCCCCAACCACCAACCCCTCCCAACACCACAACCCCCTCCCAACACCCGAACCCTCTCCCCAAACACCCCACCCCCTCCCCCCCACACCCGGCAAACCCCACCCCGTGCCAAACACCCAGCAACACCCCACCCCTCACCAACACCTACAAACACCAACCCCCAACACCCTGCAACACCCCACCCCACCCAACACCCGGAAACCACCCCCAAACACCCAAAAAACCAAACACCCCCACCCCCAACACCCTGCAACACCCCCACCCCTCCCCACACACCCTCAACACCCACCCCCAATCCGTTACACAGAAATTTTGCATATCCAGGTAAGTGTCAGCGATAGAGCAATTACGCATTTTAATTAGATTGCATCCAAAATGCCCCTTTAATTGCCACATGCACCTTTGACCTAACTATGATCACACAAAAGATGTTATGGCAGACTTAATCTTTCATGTAGCAAAGAAATTTTGCCTAATCCGTACCGTTTCAGCGATACAGCCATTATGCATATTTTATTAGCTCATTTGCATACCTAAGCCGCAAATATCACCTAGTTTCAAGGCAAAAAAAAGATGCGCACCAATACAGCTGTCATGCAGTGAAGAATTTTGTGATCCGAGGTTAAACGTTAAAAAATATAGCAATTACAAGATGTAGCATATGGACCATTTCATGATTAGGCGCCACTTTTGAATTGGTCTTTTCCTTCTAAGCATGTTCACCAAATATGGGATCGAGTATATTATTGTGGGTGTTTCCATCTCCCTATGGGCTCTACTCCATGCTTAACCAACTAGCTCCTGTCACAAGTGTAGATGTTGTGATATCATAAAAACAGCCTAAGAATTGGACCATTTTCTGGTGTCAAATGGGGGAATTAAGGTTATTTGTGTCAAGCTGCCATTTCAACACCCACATTTCTCTATTCCTATACTTTATTTTTGGAGAATACGCACTTTGTATTAAGATCAAATAAGAAATAGCTTTTCTTGTATAAGAATGATATGCACGCAAAATTCAGTGGGTGGAGTGACATTGTCCGTTCAATTTTACACAATTTTAAAGGGTCTTAAAACATCAATATTTCTTTTTTTAACAAAAAAATATTGTCAATTGATAATTTATATCCTAAGATTATTGGACAAACACATTGTTGTTCTTGCTCACTCTAATTTTTGTTACAGCAAAGTAGGATGGCAGGCACTCATTGTCGTTCACTTATTTTGTCAAATCCACATATTTTAAGTGTAGAATTTGGGGTGTAACAGAATGAAATATTCCCTTGTAGTATTAATTTTGAAATACAGATGGAAGAGCTTTATAATGATACCCTACACATTAGGATCATACGATCTTTATGGGCTGGGCAATCATTTTTAAATTTGTCCGTTCACTTTGTGACATTAGTCAAATTCCGTCACATTCCCCGGGGAAACCAAACTTTCTTTCACTGTCAAATATAAATATCATTAGTGTACCAATTTTAGTTATTTTGTTAGAGCTATTTGGTGTCATTAAAAAACCAAAAGCTAAACATTTTAAAAAACAAAAAAACCGAAAATTAAAAATCACTAAAAATGTGTCCGTTCACACCATTTGTCACATCCATCAAAAAGGAGTTTTGGATAAAAAGGGCTATAACTCATCAACTAACTTGGTTGATTGGCTTTTTCACATGTTGGGGTATCATTTTATAATGTCAAAGGTGCTTGATGTATTTTCAGAAACATTTCCTTTTTAATTTTTTACATAAACGCGTCTTGTAGCCTTGCTCAGATGCATGGGCTTATGAAAACATTAATTGAAGCAAAGAGCCAGGAAAAAACATTTTAAATTAAAAAAATGTGATAGGTTCTGTCAAAAATTCAGTTGGACTGAATAAAACATAAATCTTCAGATTAAACAACTATTCATAATAATGCAATTGTTCCGTTCAAAGAAAGAAATGTCACATCCACCCTAAAAATAGCCAATATACTGACTGATTCCCAATAAACGTGTTTTGAAAATATTCTACTGTGTTGTAGGAAACTCATAAATGTTAAATCTTCACGCATTCTTTTGTGAAAAAACACTTTTTATTCAAAACATCAGTAGTTGTCCGTTCACATTGTAAATGTCACATCAAACTTTACAACAATTGAATCAACAGATCTATTTCTACTGGCTAGCTGGCATTTATTTGGTCTCTATTACATATTACCAAGAGCTTTAAACCATTGAATTATCAGAGCCAATACATGATATTTTCAGTGTGAAAGTAAACTTTAGTGTCAATTCCGATTTGGTCACAAAATACACCCTGAAAATGGGCCATATATTGTGAAATAACAACCAAATTTATTCAAATTTGTCCTGGAGGAAGCTGGGGCTAACTTTCTGTTGCCAATGTCCTTGTCATTATATGGACAAGTCAATGTACATTATTATTTTAATTTTGAATTTCATTTTTTTTTGTTAACACAAAATTACCCAAAATTAAACAACTAAATGTTGAATTTTTTTTTTGAGGGCGTGAACAATTAGCTAGCCAGAGGTATTTTTATAAAACTAGCCTGCAAGAAAGAAAACGAGTGTAAACATTTAACTCACTTTGAAAAATTACCTCAGTGACAAAGTGGCGCCTAATGGTGAACGGGCCATATTATTAGCTCATTTGCCTACCTAATTAACCCAAATTAGACCAAAATCTAATCAGGTAGAGAAATCTGAAACCCGCTTCCTGACACCAAGTTACATCATTATATGCCTACGGAACTCTAGATAACTTGTACAAAGCTTTTTTTTAGCATAATTAGACAATAATTAGCAATTTTATGCCCAAAATGCCACTCTTGACCAATTATGATTCACTCAAAAGATGAGGCCATAGGATTCTTTCATTTGCAGGAAGGAATTTTGGCCTATCTGGTGTACGGTTTCAGAGATACAGTAAATTGCATATTTAATTAGGTTTCATTTGCATACCTAAGCCGCATGTAACACACCACTTTCACATGCAAAAAAGATGCGCACCCTGATAGTCTTTCATTGCAGTGAAGGAATTTTCTGTATCAGATGTACCGTTTCAAAAATTATAGCAATTACGCTGATTTGTGCATATTACTTAGCTCCTTTGCATACTTAATTGCCCAAATACGCCGAAAGTAATCATGTTCGAGAGAACCTCCACCCGACTCCCTCTACCCAAGTTACATCATCATACGCCTTACGGAACTCCAGAAAAAAAACTTGTACACAAGCCTTACAGGGAAATTTTCATAATTATGCAAATTAGATACTTAATTAGCATATTTAGCCCAAATCTAATCAGGGCGAGAATTAGGACAACCGCTTCTTCACTGAAGTTACATCATCGTAGCCCCTTACGGAACTTCCAGAAAAATTGTACCACAGCAGTGAACTATGGACGGCGGGCAGAAAGCAGGACAGACAGACAGACAGACAAACGACGACAGAAAAGGATTACTAAGTCTCTTGCCGAACAAAGTTCAGGCGAGGACAAAAAATTGAGATAACTATTATGAATTTTGTACACACATTAATCATTTTGTGTCACTTTACCTTAAAAGGGGGAGGACCTCCTGATGTTTAAGTAAAATTTTCATTTTGATAGAATGCCTTCACCCCAAAACCATTGTTGTAAAGTTTTGCACCGATATTCAAACCCCTTTTGATGAGAGAGCTGAAAATGCAATTGAATTTCTAGAGTACCATGTAAATGAAAATATTAGTCAACCAAAATGGGGCACATTTTGGCTCTAACTTCCAAACTTAAGATTTAACAGGGTAAAGGCACGGTGGTGCAGCTAAGCTCATTCATATAGCAACTCACCAAAAATGTCAAAAGAGGCAAACCACAAACAAATCTGGGTGCTTTGAGGGGATCGGTCAGGGTTTGGTTCCCGTGACCCACATTGAACCTCGTCCTCGTTCATTAATTATATAAAAAATCAGAATCACCTTCCAGTGGCGTTGAGTGCTTTCAACTCCAAAGGTTTTGGGAATAAGAAAATATTCTTGACAACCATAAAAAATTCGAATTTTTAGTTCAAGATTTAGTTTTACGTGTTAAACAATGGCGGCGTCTGAAATTTGGGAGGTCTTGGCCGCCCTCCCCGGGTAAATGATAAAAAATAGTGCTTTCTTCAATATCTAAAATTTGACCATTCTGTAAAAATCTGGGGGTTTGGAGACACGTATATTATCGATCGGATCATGACCCTTAAATTTCATTTTTCAACCACTTTCTGCAATTTTTGTGCTTTCTTTTAAAGGTCCATGGCCCGCTTTCTAATAGCCTCGTCCCCAGAAGCTCCGGATTTTACCGGAACTGGTCAACATTTTGCGTATAAGAAGGAAAGCTACTATTTTTCTCATTTACCCGTGTGAACTCTTAGAGCCAAAGAGAGTTGGTTTGAAGGTATGAGGGGGCGAAAATGTGCCCATTTTTTTTTGGGTCGACCAAATATTAATTTACATGTTACAGTATTCTAGTGCTTACAAAATCAGTTTTTAGCTCTCGCATCAAAACGGATGGAAACATCAGCGTGAAACTTCACAGAAGGGGTTTTTGGGTGAAGGCCCAATCTATCAAGATGAAAATTTAATATTAAATCGGGCATCCCCCTTTCACCATTTTCTGTATTTTATTGTAGTTATGACGTCTGTCTAACCCATAATTAATATATGCAACGGTGGTTTCAGATAAATGGTTATTACAAAGTCAACTTGTGCAGAGGAGTGAAACTAGGGAAATTTTGTGCTCAAAGAGCACGGACCCTAGTCGGGAATTTTTGCGCATTGGTAAGTTTGACCCTTTTGTCCTTAGAAACAGGGTTCATGTAGACTTCCTTTTTTCCCCCAATCTGTCATTACCCTACAAGATGGTATATGGTATTTTCGATATGGGCAAAATTTTGATATTGGGACATATTTTGGACCTTTGACCCCTAAACGCTAGGTCACAGAGTGGGGTCATTGTGGCCTCTTTTCATAATCATCGTGGCCTTCAGATGGCATAAATTAGATTAGTTGATTAAGCTTTCAGATTTGACCCATGGAGTGACCCCTTTGGACCTTGACCCTGTTGTGAGTACGGATATTAGAGCTTTATCCAGTGGTTCTTGTGACCAAAATATGACATTTATAACCTATTTGTGATGAGTTTAGTTTTATGCACATTATTAGCTCATTTGCATATCTTACAGATGACCATTGGAGCCAATATTCGGTGCCATATGATTTGTCTCAACTTTATCCACAACTTTGGCACGAAATACTATCGAAGTCTTATCGTTTTTAGATATAGCATTTTTGCATATTAATTAGATATGGCCCCATTTGGAATGTAGGAACTACGATCGTATCTGTGTACACCCCTATATGAAGGGTGTGGGGTTCTAAGGATTTGTGAAGAAATTAGAATTATAGCTTGATGTCTGTAGGACAAGTAGGCATTTAAAGATTTTTTACAACATGGCGGGCTACTTCGGTACGTGCATTGACCCAATCTGAGTACACCCCATAGGAAGCTTGGATCAGCGGGTTTTCTTATACCAACTGTGGTTTTTTGATATGGGGTATACCGTTCGGTACTAGTAGGGATTTTACGGAGCATTGGAAAGAAAGAAGAAACAGAAACGCTCGAATAAGGACCCTTAGTCGTTGCACGAATAAGGTAAAGAATGGTGGTATCGTAAAAGCAGGGCATTAGTGCGTTTGAGAATCCGCTTAACAAGGCGATTTTCAAACCACCAGTGTCGCCTGTATTTCGTAGTCCAACCTTTCATTCACTCTTGCAACAGGTTGACCTCTAATGACCTGTATGACTCCCTGGTGGTAATAGGCCAAAGAATGTAGACTGACCTTCAAACAGATTTTGTGCAAAGGTTGGTGTGCGGTCTCAACCAAGGGATGTGGGCACCATTAGTGAGCAAGAGACACCAATAAGTGCTGGAGTCAGGCAGGTCATTTACTTTGGTATGGGCCTTTTAGCAATGATTTGTGGCACAAGAAGGAATTTACCAATTTTGAAAGCCACCATGCCCATTTTAATGGCCCCATGTGAGTTTGACCCAAACCTGTGAACACCTCATATAGGCCTTGGGTCAGCGGTTTCTTCTAACCAAGTCTATGATTATAACAATTGATTTGGGGGCACAAGAAGGAATTTACGAATGCCCTTAATTGGACCCGTGACCTATGACCCAAAATCTGTGAACAACCATATGGACCTTGATTCAGCGTACTCTGACCAAGTCTGGTGTTAATAGAAATTGCTTTGTGGCCCAAGAAGGATATTTCTAGATTTTGCAAAGAATGCCCCTTTTAATCGGCCCAACATGACCTTTAACCAAAATCTATGAACACCCCATAGGGGCTTAGGTCGTGGTTTCTTCTGACCATAATTGGTGATAGCACAAATGTGATCAAGCAAAATGAGTCGGACAGTCACAAGTATTGATTATGAGATCTAGCCCAAACAAAGGAGAAAATGTATTTTGTGTCCTATTGTTTTTTCCACCCTTCAACTGATTTCGATTTTGGAATTAATTGGTACAATTTCAATGGGGATTTCAGCAAAATGTAGCTTTTTATTCTGAGCATACAGCTACATGAAAAAGTAAAGACAAATTGACCGACTTCAGATACTCACTTTTCTTGATCGCATCACAAATGATTTGTGGCAACAAGAGGAAATTTAATAATTTTCAAAGATGCCCCTTTAATCGGCCATGTGACCTTTGACCCAAATCTGTGATACACATACGGGCCCTTGGACAGTGGTCCTTCTTAGACCTTTAGTGATTATAGGCAATTGATTTGTGGCACACGAAGGAATTAATAGATTTTCAAAGAATGCCCCTTTAATCAGGCCCATTGTATGTTTTGACCTCAAAATACTGTGAAACACCCCATATGGGTCTTGAGTCAGTGATTCTTCTGAGCACATTTGGTGATTATAGCAATTGATTGTGGCACAAGAAGGATAGGAAATTTATAGATTTCAAAGAATGCCCCTTTAAGTTGGTCATGTGATCTTAACCCAAATCTTTGAACACCCATATGGGCCTTGGTTCAGCGTTGTCTGACCAAGTCTAGTGCTTATAACAATGATTTGTGGCAACAAGAAGGATTTATAGATTTTCAACGAATGCCCCATTTTATTGGCCATGTGACCTTTGACCCAATTTGTTAACACCCCATATGGACCTTCGGTCAGCGGGTCTTCTAACCAAGTTAGGATTATAACAATGATTTGTGGCACAAGAAGGAATTATAAGATTTTCAGTGAATGCCCCTTTAAGTGGCCCACATGACCTTTGACCCAAATCTGTTTGAACACCCATATGGATCTGGGTCAGCGGTTCTTCAACCAAGTCTAGGGAGATAATATCAAGTGATTTGTGGCACACGAAGGAAGGAATTTATGATTTTCAAAGAATGCCCCTTTAATCGGCCACGTGACCTTTGACCAAATCTGTGAACACCCCACATGGGGCCTGGGTCAATGATTACTGACCGATTTCGCCCATCGGCTCCAAGCGGTTGGCAACCAGATGCATTATGGTGGTTGGGTGGTGGGTGGGGGTGGGTGGGTGGTGGGGGGTAGGTGGTAGTAGGTAGGTAGGTAGGTAGGTAGTAGGTAGGTAGAGTCAACACCTGCCCATAACAATAGCTCTGCATACTACGTATGATGAGCTAAAATGCAGAAGAAACTTACAGGATAAGTATATGAATATTGACATCAGAACAATGGTAACATTTACTCTTCTTAACTTTACCTGCATCATTAAAAATGCTTCCCAACTGCAAGATCCACTCCTTGATGAACGATCTGTAGTTGCCCCAAAGCAGTAATGTACTTGTAATGTGGCCGGAATTACATTACAAAAAGCTTCACCAAATACCCACTACCGGTCCGTACAGGCTGTATGGACGCAGGTCAGACCGCATTGGTATAGTGAGGCGTGTACGGAGAGTGCTTGATTACACATTCACTGGTTTCTTCTTTGGGACAGTAGAGATCATTCACGACTTTGTGAGGTGGTACTGCATTTGTTATGAGTACAAATATTGATTTCAGCGTAAGTTAGTTAATATTATGTTGGTATTGTCAATATGTTAACAAGTTGGGCCGTTGTTTCCAAATTTTAGTAATGATAGATGCATTACTGGTCAAGACTCAAAAAGCTTGTTACAAACGAAAGGGCTGGTCAGAACTGCCTCAAGGCTTTGTAACGTGTATAAAATGAAATGTTTAGTATTATATGTATACCTGATTATTCTTTTAGTGTCATCTTCATCTAGATCCTGAGGCATTCCAACTGAAAAATAATTATATAAACGAAAGTATTTAGGCTTCATTTGTAGGTCAATATCCTTTCTACCGTCGTGAATTAACTAGCTAGGTCTAAGTTTTTATTAGCTTATATGTAAGAATATGCAGGACAGAGACCGACAAAAATTAGTGCAAAATCCTACAAGATCAAATAAGAAAAAAAAGCATCCACCACAGAAGTTCATAAATCCACCAAGAACATTTCTAAAATAATCCAAGTAATGGGTGGAGAAGAGGCCAAAATCATTTGATATGAAACTGCGACAAAACTAATGCTGGATGAACGAAGCCAAAACATTGTTAAAAGGCAGAGGTATAACATGAATGAATAAAGGGGGCCTACAAGTTAAACAACATCTACAACAGCTGATCATAAAATGGCAAACTAGTACCAACAAGGATGATGTCAGCAATATCTCTAAAATAGGTCTGCCTCAGTGTGTCAATGCCAGACGTGACAAGACTCCTGATAGGAGTGAAATATCCTGTGAGTATGACAATTTTGGATAGATGTTACTCGGATATCTTTTTATTATATCCACTTCTACGATCCTGATGACTACATTTTCAACGTGTTCTATGATCATTGTTTGAGTAGTACTCCTAGTCCCAGTTAATGCAGATGGCCAGATTTACCTCACACTTACAGCAATCGCGCTTACCCCTCCCTCCACATTGCCCAAGTTCAGTGCATTCTCCATCCTCAACCAACCCTCCTACTCTCTCCTCCACTTGCTTATTTCATGTCTTCTTTTGAATCGTCCCTCCTCCTTCAACCCCCCACCGCAAACTCAAGCCCTTCTTTAAACAGGCTCATCATCCCTCCTCAGCTCATGCCCTTACCACTACACCATTCGACGCTACCCAACCGGTCCACTGCTTCTTGTCTTCCACCCCACACTGCTCAGTCCCTCAGTCTCTCCCTATTCATTAATTTCACACCACAAAACCCATCACTCACTCTCCCATCACTCTCGCTGTCCTTCCCAAAATCCCCTCTCTATTTTTACTCAGACAACCCCCGCAACATCGTGGGTCTCACTCCCATACGTATCACCGAGTTTTCAGCAACTCCCCCTATACAAACAACCATTCCGTTCAGTCAATCGTTCAAAGGATTATTTTCCAGTGTAGCAACTCTCCAAATTCACCAAATTCACCCACCCAAACCTACAGCTGTCACAGCCGCCTCACAACACACCATTTACATTACCCACTGTCCCCCAGGTATGAGAACTCCTTTACAGATTCCACCTCATCACACCTGTTCCACCATCCCTCCAGCTCTTTCTCACATCGCTGCACACTAAACTCCTTGACAGCTTGGATTTACCCTCTTCATAATCTGTAACATCTCACCATCAATATCCATTTTCCCCTCCACAATTTATCATATCACACTGAGTTTGCTCTTATTCTTCTTTCTCTGCATGTACTCACTGACACTGACACTTTCCCCCTCCACCTTGCTCATCAAACTGTTTCGTCCAGCTTTACCTTCAGACCATAAGCCTTCTTCCATTTTTCCAAAACTTTTCCTTCAGATCCCAACTTGTCTCATCATCAAAACTAGATACAGGTATTGGATAAAAACCCCATAGAAGCCCTTCCAATGAATTTAGGGGAGAGCGTTGCCCATTGGTTAGGATATTTGCCTTGGTGCAGTAGGCCCCCGTTCAACCCCGGTAGGTGCACTAAATGGATTTAATCGGGTACTAAATTCTGAATTGAATTTGCATAGGCGAAGTAATTGATTATTAGTTCCTGTTTGGAGCGCGCATCCAGATCTGCCGCTGGGGCAAAGATTTCATTATCTTTGTGAAAAAATTATTTTTCATAAAAACTTGATAATAAAAACAAATTTTCCGTTTGCTCAAAATATTCAAGCATCCACTCCTGTTCACATTTAAAGCATTAATTGGGAGGGGTGTCACAGTAAACCATAAATAATAATTTCCTCCCTCCAGATTTTTGTCCGGAAATGTCCCCCGCTTGTCATAATATGGTGCAAAAATGCTAAGATTCCTAAGCATAACTCCACATTATGTTTTTACATGTTGTCATTACGGATGTGGAGTTCTGCAAATACATACGTAATACCTTTGCCTGTTAGCCTGTGTTTACAGGCCAATTCAAAGAGCCACCTTTTCACACTGCAGACGAACAAAATATCAAAAGCTATTCAGAATCGAGTTGATATTATTTCCTTATATAATTATTACCTTTTCAAAGAGTTAATACTCCCAATTTTCTCGAAAAACAGTAGAAATTCCTTAATTTTTATCGGGAGACACAACCTTTCTCATGCAAGACCTGGCTGGAAACCGGCCTTAATAAATGTGACCTTTGATCCCGGTAGGTCATCATAAGCCGTACCCCGGACCAACTGAATCCCGGAGCCTCTAATATACGCACGGCAGTAGAATGTGCTGCTATTCACTTGAAGCCGTCTTGTTTGTTAGTTTAGAAACGAGGCGTAGGCTCAGGTGCTTACTGGAGAAAACAAGAGAAAATTAATCCTTGTTGATAACAAAACGAAACACGTGGTGACCCGTGAGACGTATTGCATGACCTCTGGTGTCCTTGTCGTTATTGCTTTCCCTCAGCATTGGAACGCTCAGTGATTGTAGTCGCAATTTGTTCAAAATTTGATTTTATCTTCTTTTGAGATTTTTTCACATATGTCATCGCATTGTTCATGATGTGTCAACTTGTGATTGATAGTTAAAGCAGGTATTGTTCGCTCTTTTGGAGGGAAATTTGAGATCGCGAAGTGAGGTGTAGGTGACAGCAAAAGGTATTACGTATGTATTTGCAGAACTGCAACTCCACATCCGTAATGACAACATGTTAAAGACATAATGTGGAGTTAGTTAGCAGAACTAGCAAAGCTTGACACTGATTTTTTAAACGTTTAATGAAATAAACTGCAATATCCGTTTTGTTACATTAGGGTGCACTTGGAAACTTTGTTTTATGTAATAAATATAATTTTACATATTCAAGATACCTTTAGATTAGTAAGTAAATTGACAGTAATAATGAAATGCAGTATAATGAATAATGAAATTGGACCTCTCACAACCTTTTAAAAAATCTCTCCAACAGGAAACTAAAATCAAAGTCCATTGGCCTAAGACATTGATAAAACTAGTTCCAACCACTTGACAATTTTCACACAGGCGAGCAAACCCGAAATAATAGTACTCTTCTACTAATTTATATTGAGCAACTTGTTCGAAAGTCGGGAGTGGTGTCGGAAAGGATTATTTACTCCACTTTTTTCAGAGTCTAACGGACGAAAGCACTAACTGGCGATTTCCTATTTATTACCTTAAGATAAGATAATGAAAATAAAAAAATAAAAAACTTTTCAGTCATTCATAACAACAAAAAGTGGGTTTCACGTAGTCCCAACAGTGACTCTTCTCATTCATAAAGAATCACAGTGTCTGTAAATGCAACTCAGTGTTTTGTACCTCAACTTCCTCAAACTTCCTTTTCAAAAAATCCAAGCCACCTTTGTGTCTTACGCTAATATTCCGAAATTACTCTGCAATTATCCCATCTTAAAAGCCCTGACAAAGTCGTGATGTTTTTCTTCAAGTTGCGCTGAGCCTGTCGGTATAGTTTTTATTAAACCCAGTAATTTGGTGGCACAATTGAACAAAATAAGTTGTCAATTGCAATTAACATTGATAGTCTATGGGAGTTTCTGTTTTCTGGTGTACACCTTTATACTGGTTGGACCAGTATAAGGTACTTATTGCGACTAAAGACCCCCAAAAAAAGTAACACAGCATGTCTAAATACCCCATGTTACAAACCATGTGTTCTAGAATGCACGAAAACATAAAAGGATATCAATAGTCCTGTTTTGTTCTGCAAATTTTGACACCTTTCTTGCTCCATTGTAATCAATATCGCCACACAATGCAGCAGGGGCGGATCCAGGATTTGAAACGTCAAAATTACCACCACCTGGGGGCGTGAAGGCTGTAACTGGTCAAAATAGCTAAAAATGGGCTGATTTTTGCAAGAATTTTGCAGATTACCGGGGGGCGCGCGCGCCCCCGGTACCTTGGTCCGCGCCTGCAATGTCCATTTTCACGAAATGTGTCAAAAAAAAACCTTTTCAATGGCAACTGAAGACATGTTTACAGAGGTTTATCAATACAACAACCATGCATTAAGTTAACACACACACTTCAACGGGAAGAATGCGGTCCTTCACTGAATGGCAATCAATATGGCTATACCTTGTATTGCAACTTTTTAAAAGGGAGAGATTTTTTTATAATGGGTATTGTTGTTTTGGCAATATTGATCGATAGCAATGGGGCAAGAAGGGGTAGCAAAATTTACGGAAGAAAACGAACTATGATATAATTTTATGTTCGTGGCAAAGACCAATGGTTTGGCAACCTAATGGGGTATTTAGTACATGCTGTGTACTTTTTTTTTGGGTCTTTAGTTACAACAAATACGCATCCGTTTATTGTGTTTACACATTTTTCCAATTGGGAAAACCCCACCGAATGCCGTACCGAATTGCCGTGGGACTGAACTACCATGAGACTGAACTGACTGTACCACCTGAATTTTAACGTCTAACTAAATTTGAATGGGGACCGAACTACTGGGAGCGTGGGCGCGGCTGGTTTCGGGACCGGAATCGCCGGGCATTCGTTTTAATTAAATTACAACTGACATTTTACCTCCTAAAATTGAGCATTGATACATCTAATGTGGCATCAGTTTTGTTTTGTTTACATTTGCTAAGACATAGGTAAATCATTCAAATATGCGTTAAATACCCCCTGTCTACTTAAAATAGCTACCCTGGCCATGGGCAAAATACTTTTAGGCCACGGGGGTCTATTTGAGCAAATTCTCCTGGCCGAAAAAGTCCCTCGGACAGGCGGTGACGGTCAAGCCTCATTCATATAGCACTCACCAAAAATGTCAAAAGAAAT
>JAMKCH010080000.1:0-148624 GCA_023653785.1 Ophioderma brevispina
TGGACGGGCTGCCATTTCACCACCAGCTTCACGACGAAGACTTGGCCATCACTAATTGAATTTTCACCAACACTAATTGAAACCTCATTAAACTTAATTCCTTTGAATCAACCCGTTACTTACATACCCCATATCATCTCAAACAAGTGACCACCCATCCTCATTAACGCACAAACAATTCTGGTTCTGACTCCCACTATCACGCTGATGACATCTTCAACACCCTAATAAAACCATCAAGTGATGAACTTCTTTTCCATTTCCATTTCAACTGTCGTAAGTGATCACAAAATATATAAGAAATCACTACTACCTTGATCACCCACCACTCTTTCTCTGTCTAGCATTTTCAGAAACATGCTTACTGACACAAGTCACCACCTCACTTTAATGGCTACACGCAAATTTCAGGACCGCTCACCGGCAGAGGAAGGGGAGTTTGTTTTTACATAAAAAATCACCGTCTCATACAAAATCATTTGACACGAACACCAGACCCGAATTTGACTCACTTTTTTATCGATCTTCCCCCATTAACAACAACAATAGACCCAAACACGTAACCGTCGGCGTTATCTACAGATTGCATGAACACCCAATTCCAAAATTTTAACAACAGCTTCGGCAGCTTCTCACTGTACTAACATAAACCAAACCGTGACGTCTATATGTCCGTGACTTTAATATCAATCTTCCTAAGTATTCCACACATCCACACATTAAAGTCAATATTGGCACATTTTTTTGAAGAGCGCCCCCAATTTTCAAAAGTTGAGATATTTTGCACAGTTACGTTTGTAATTGTCTAGGAAACTATACACCTGCGAACGAAATTCTAAAAATCCGTATTTTTAACAAATAAGCGATTTTGTAATTAGAATTGAGATCAGCAGATTGACTTAACGGCCAGAGCTTGGAAATGCTCACGTTTTTATTGACCGCCATGATGAATATTGCCACCTCGAGACAATAACCTCTAACTTGACTGCCTGAACTATTAAAACACTAATGGATAGCGTAGACACGTATGACGCTATTTCCCTGCTATTTCACATTGGAAGGCCGTTTTCCCCCAGCACCGTTGATTATTATCGGGGATCCCCGAATAATAATTATTCTAGTACAAAATGCCTTTGTTTGTGACCCATAGACACTTTCGAGCTTAACCATTTACAGATATAGTTTACTACCATTTTACCAATGCACCGTGGAAAAATGCTCCAATTTTTGAAAAATTGGGGGCGCCTCTCTAAAAAAATGGCTAATATTGCTTTAATGACTTTATAACACATCACTGCAACCTTACATCCCCAAAATTACCAGACCGACAAGAATTACTCATAACACAGCCACGCTCATAGATAACATGATCACTCCACTCCACTGACACAGACTCACACCATGGATATTTGTCACTGACACTAACAGATCACTTCCCAATATTCATCATTACATCACTCAAGCATATAGGGGAGCATATCTAAAGCGAAAGTCGCTCCGTTAAAGGAAAAACCCGCATTGGAGTAACATATAGTTGTTTTCTGGCTTAAATTTAATGTTAATATATCAAGTGCTCGGAAGTTTTTTACTAGGATTTGCATCAGTGGTTTCGGAGTAATGACTAATTAACATAAGAATTTAGCATGATTTTTTGTTTGCACACAATGTTTTTCTTTTTCCGGTGGACAACAATATACTAATTGTATCGGTGTTATTTTTGTGTTTTTTTGAAGGCAAGGTGATTGATGTAATGTCTAAACCACACTTGTTTGTGATTAAATTTAGCTTTCAGGTGTGTATTTTTGGGGTGGAAAATAAATATGCAAATTTTATTTTTAAAAACAAATTGACCAACTTTGTTTGATTTCATCGTCACAAATTATAATCACGTGGAAATTTGACGCAAGTATTCTATGAACTAATTTACACCAGCCACAGCAGTAACATTTGACTTCAATAAACCATGAAGTTACATTACAAAATATACAGGCTTGTATTTGGTTTGAAAATTCCGTTTCAAGAGACTACATGTGACAATGCAGCCCTGTTTTTTTGTGGTTCTTTCAATAGCCACGTGTGGGCGAAACTTTATCCATTGTCATCTAATGCGTACTTTCAATAGAGAGAAACTGATTGTGCCGTTGAAAACCCAGCTGCGGGGAGCCGTCCATACATCCTGGCAACACCAGGTGTGTAATTAATAATGCCACGTTTTTTCGTCTAGGTGTTGAATGTGCCGCCCTTGCATAAAACATGTTAACATTAATTCAGTGTTTTTTGTTATTTTATTAATTAAAGAAGACCGTTGTCGTTTAATAAAGAATTCATACTATTCTGATTTAGTGACATTGTGAAGAGTGCTCTTGATTCGTCTATTGACGTGTTTTTTTAAGATTAAAAATAAACAAAAGGGATCCCAGCAGTTCCAATATTAAGCGTGATGTTTCACATGCCTTTATTGCATCCATGCGGGTGCGAAAGTACGGCTTCGATGTGAATAAATAGTTATATTAAATAGAATAAAGTTTTAGGGCCATCACATACTGGTAAATATAATATATTAACTAACAATACCGGTAACACAGCTGTTCATTGCCCTTGAAGGAAGACTGGTGCCCTATAACGCCCTACATTTGGGTCAATTTTGATTTATATGTTTTTCATCACCGAAATGAAAAATAATATAATTTTTTTTATCTTTTTTCCTTTTTTGCGCCTTTTTTTATAATAAAACCAATTCGGAGTTGATGGTTTATTTCCAATGGCTTAGATTACACACTGAAATGCAAGAAAATACAGCGTACATCAGACTTGTATAATTTTGCCTGTAAACCTTCATACTGGTCCGTGGCTTAATGTGTTACATTTTTTTAAGGGCCGAATGTCTTAGAAACAAAGCAATAGATCAAAGAAGTCCATTTAACGAAAATCCATTCGTGGTAGGGTGGAGGAACAAGGTGAATTTTTTTGTATATAAAAACGTTATCGGTCTGACATTTGATAGCCAAAATGTTCAATTGTTAAGGCTTCCTTTCTAATTGGGTCCAGAGAGGAGGAAAGACTTCATTTGTGTTCTGGTTTGTTCCGTAACATATTGTTACAGTTTCTTTATAAGTACATTATAATTTATCGTTACGCTTTTGGTTATGTACTAATGTACATAACTTCAATCAAACATGCCTCTTAAGAATTTGATTTTGTATAAATACCTTATTAGCGTGATTTCTAGCAAATTAAGAAAACAAAAATGATCTAGTATGAAATTATCGTTTTGTTTTCATTAAAAGGTATTAGGAAAGATTAAAATCTTAATTCTTTGTAGCACAAATCTTTTATCATACTTACAAACCTTTTCAAATCCTTTCTCTAAATTTTAGTCACAATAGTGAAAACTAAAGCTCATTGATGGATGGCGTTTAGTAATAAAACAGTATGTAGATGTAAGATTAGTGTGTGGTTAGCTTGACATAGAAAGGAAACAGAAGTTTGTCAATTACTAAACATGTTTTTTATAGTGATTACAAAATTCGAATAGTAATGACCATTATCTAGTGTAATTGAGTTTACTTTATAGGTTTTTCCCAGTTAGTTTAAAACATTTTTCATTATATTGTCATATCTCTTAAGTTGCGTTTGACGTCCCAAGAAAACGAGAAATTGCGTTTGTTTATAACAATGTCGTCTTGATCAATATATTAAATATTTGATCAATAACATGAACTTTTTTGTCAATTCGTCAAATCAATTTAATTTGGTCTCACCCATGGCCCACATCTGAATTTACAAACCCGATTTCGTCTTTGGTCATTATTTCACATTTTATCTCAGATATTTCGTCTCATGTGTTGTATGTATAGGCCGTGGCTAAGAGTTAGGCCGACAGCCATCAGCAAAATTTATCATAATCTACCTTATTTACCTTTCTTTCTTTCTTTCCCTCGTTTTTCTTTCTTTCCCTCAATTTTGCCTTTTTCATCTTTTTTTTTTTTTTTCTTCACATCATTTATCTTTCATTTTTTTCTTTTTTATCAATTATTTTTATTTCTTACTCTTTTTATTTCCTAATCTTATCTGTCATTCTTTGTGCTTGGTATATAAACAAGAAAAGACGAAAAAATATAAATTTTGCTGATTTTTACAGGCCTCCTTTTAGTCACTGCCTATACATACTGCACACGAGACGAACTATATTGAGTTAAAATGAAATTATATGCCAAAGACGAAATTGCTTTGGGTACATCTGATGATGACCCATGGATACGACTAAATTAAATTGGTCTTGACAAATTTGCATAAAATAACGTTTTAATTTTAGTCATCAATGTTTAATATCATTGACCAAAGACGAAAGTGCTTTTAACAATGGCACATTCGGTGTTCATGGGACCGAAAATAAACTTAACGAGATATGAAATTTAAGGAAAAATTTTGAACTAACGGGAAAACCTATACTATTTCATTTTCAATCGGATAATTCGGGATCTTTATCTCCTCACTATGATTTCGTGATACCGTAAAGCCATTACACACTGTAGTTTATTCAGCAAGTATATCATGAACGATATTAATATATTTATATACATCTACTAATACTAAAACCACGTTTATGACTGTTGACGGTTCTCCATGTGAGGACCGTCATCATCATGTTTGATTTGCTTATATTTTAAAAATAATAATACTCATTGGCTTACCGACCGGGGCCCCGGGGAGGTGGGGGGGGGCAAGTTTCCCCTCTGGCTCTAAAAAGCGGTGACATTGGGCAACATGAGCATGTTTTATCCATTTTTTCCGGGAATTGGCAACCAAATTTCAATCAAATTTAGGGAAATTAAAGTAAGTTTGGCAATTTTCGCGATCTACGCTCGCTTTTTGTCCCAATTCCAGACTTAATTGGAGCAAATCACCGGGGACGATTTCAATTTTGTCCCCTCTGGCGGGACGACTTGTAAATTTCCCCTCCTCTGGAATGACTGCCTAATTTACGCCAACTGTATAACCTCGGTCGAATTTCGTATTTCCGCCAATAAGAGATTACAATTTCACCATGTTTGTACTAAAGAATAAAGCGTAATCCTTTAATATAGGATCTTATTGGGGTATTAACTTTACATTTGTACAAACGAAAAAATCATGATTTCCTTATTCTAACGACAAAAAGAACTGAATATGTTGAACTCTTTCGTTACAACCTTAAGAAAAGTATTACTCTATGTGCTCTCGGAAATGTTTGAAATCAATGGAGAATCAATCTCAATGTATTTAATAGTTGTCCATTTTAAAACTAATACTTGGTAGCAAAATCTCAAATTTTATTAATTTGATTCGAATTGTGTCAAAAGTTGGGTTCACCACAAATTATTTGAAGAGCACCGCTGGCTAATCCTGATTTTTAATGTTATGGAGTGGCGTAGGTTTTCTATTTAAAGGTGCTATGAGAGATTTCTTCTTCAATTGTCTAATTTTATATAATGCAACGAAAGAAAACATTAAAAAGATGAATAGTTTACGACGAAAGCCACTCAACAAACACAAAATAAGACATTTTTTTTTTTTTTTTTTTTTTTTTTTTTTTAATTAAAAAATTCGTCAATTTTACAGTATTTTCTGTCACAATTCTGCTATACAAATTCCTGCAACATAATTACAGTATATATACTCTAAAAATAATTCAAACAATACTTACCAATAGTTATATTTGGCGAGTTCCTACAAGAGTGTGAATGTGTAGTGAATAATATCCACTGACTAACACCACCATGTTTAACATGGCTGTATCACAGTTTAATATGAGGCCCACCATCCTTCTCAAAATTACTTCCGCCAATCATTTCATTGAAACTTTAAACGCTCATTTGCCACTGACGAACCTTAAAAACTTGAATGGGCCATTCACAAATGTCAACCAAGTTTTTTTTGGAACCATGTTTACGGTGCGTATACCGGTTTGTTGTAAAATATGTTTAGATCAAATTAACAGTGTGCTGTTAAAATATACGGAAATTATGACTGAAACTCGTCCTTTTATGAATTTCTGAAGAATCCACATTATAAAAACAGGTCTTGAAAATTGGAACATAAATCTACAATATGTTTTCCCTTTTTTTTTCAAATACAGTAATTTTTCATTTTGTTGGCAGTATTTTCTTCGTGCTTCTGCCGTCTTTTTTCAGTGTAATTTTGCTTTTTTAAATAAAAATTATTTTCATGAAACTTTTGATCAAGTTTCCCCCCCTGGAAACACTATCTACCAACGTGGGAAAAAGTCTACCAATGTTCTCTTTTCAGAACTGCATTGTTACTAGAAATTAATTCCTCAAATTTCAAAATGCGAAATATATAACATGTTAGTAGCTCAAAAATTGCAACGGGAAGCGATTTTTCAAATGACTGCCACAACCCACGCTTATAAGACGATAGAAAACTACTAAGTGCCTATAGAAGTCGTGGATATGTGTCTGAAAAATACTGTTAAATTAAAAAAAGGAAATTGAATGTATTAAAGAAATAGTCTTCATACTGAGCATCTTAATTAAATTTTATTCGATGATATGACAGTTCTAACTACAAAATAAATGCTTTCCATTCACCAGGATGCACATGTCACCACGGATATTCGAGCATTACGTGTATTCTGCCATTCGTATCGAACTCACACGAAGACGGGACCACGCTGATTATCCCAATGGTGGCTTAACCTCTTAACTTTCATCACTTACCATTGTCGCAGCCCATGTAGCGCGTTTGAATCATGATTTGACTGGCGTCTATTTGATTTGTAAATTTCTGTAACAAATATTGATCTGCAGGGTTAAATTTGACTGTAAGGTAATAGGAGTCCATAGTTTATGAAAATTAGGGTGCAGTCAATAACCATTTAATTACGTTTAGAGGGAAAAATGGCTATGTAATATCTGCGAAAACGATAAAATCAGGAATAAATTATGCAATTTCCACCAAGAGCAATGGATTTGCCAATAAAGGTAAATGTCTTTTGAATTTCGTGAATATTGGCTACATAAGTTGCAATCACGTCCATTTTGAGATCTTCCGTCTTTTAGTTTAGGAGCAGATTTTGGTACAAGTGCTAAGTGTTTAAAAATATTGCAAATTTATGGGTATCAGCCTAATGTTTTAAAATGGTAAGTGTAAACCTTGTTAAAAACTTTTTGGGGGACGTCAAATATTTATCTTTCATTTTTATCAAAAAATCCTATATGGCTCAACTTCCGGTGCATTGCGTTTGACTTGAGATCTGCTCCATAAGCATGCACAACAACAATCACTAAACGTTACTACAAGAGATCACACAATTCGCAGCATTTAACCGAACTCAACCGAATCATGAACATCTACCACAGAAAATGACCCAACATAGCGGACACAAACTTCTTACAATTTATACGAAACATTACAACGAAACATTCGCCCCCTACAAAAGAGGACCTTTAAAATCGGCACCACAAGCAGCCTTTGATGACAAAGCATATTCCAGTCATCAAACACAAGCAACGGCCTCTACAAAATCTTCTGAGAAAAACACACCACAACCAACACAATACAAACAATACAAAAACAAATGAACTCACATTGATTCGTAGTGCCAAGAAAAAACAACACAACAAGTCAGAACTCAAAATGATCTTACAAAAACTTGGACATTCCTCAACAACATTCTAGGTAGGAATGTATCCACTAAACAAATCCCTGACCTTTTCAACCATAATAATAAGCAGATAACTGACCAGCTTGACATAGCTAACGCAGTCAACGATCACTTCACTACCTTGGGCAAAAACTTGTCTAACAACATTCCCAATTCACCTTCCACTAACTCATTAATAAACAGACCTTCCAAAAACACTTCACTTTCAATTTTTCTGAATCCAGTAACTGTAGACGAAATGTACAAACTTCGCCACCTTTTGAAAAACCTGGTAACAGTGCTGGTACCGACAGATTAGATCCTGGGATTGCTAACAAGCATATGATAACATCATATCGCCTATGATGCACATTTTACCCAATCACTTCCTCCACCTGAACCTTCCAATCACGTCAAGTCAGCCAAAGATCATTCCTATTTACAAAAACAAGACACATAATTTGCCAACTACAAGGCCCATGTTCCGTCTTCCATCTTTTTTCAAAACTACTTGAAAAAAATCAGGTACACACGTTTGGGTCTAACATTCTTCATAAGCACACCTATCTTGTACGATGAACAATTACTGTTTTAGGCCCAAACTCTCAACCTACCTGGCACTCCTGACTAACAACTCAACCTCACCGTGCACTAAAAAATAACTCCACACCATGGGGGTATTCCCTGGATCTCTCAAGGCTTTCGACACCATTGACCACAACTTCTTCTGCCACAGCTTCATCATTACGGTGTCCGTGAGTAGCCCTGAGTTGTTCAGGAGTTACCTCACTAACCGCTCACAATCGTCTACGTACACTCCATCGCATCAATCAATCAACCTATCACAGTTGGCGTCCCGCAAGCTCAATCCTTTGGAACCCTACTTTTCTCATTTACATTAATGACATCACTAACATCTCTAACCACTAAAACTAATCTTATTTGCAGACGACACCAACCTTTTTCTCTCAACTCTAACATTAATGCACTCTTTAACAACATGAATCATGCACCGCAGAAAATCACTGAATGGGTTCGGCTAACAAACTCCTCTCATTTTTCAAAAACTACTACAAGCTTTTTTTTCTCTACACCCAACACCAATCACAATCAAACATTAACATAGATAACCAATCAATCTCCCAGGTACACTCAACCCAAATTTCTTGGCGTTATAATCGCCGACAAACCAACATGGTAATGAACACACAAGTCTGTCCTACCAAAGCGTCTCACGCAATGGTACATCTACAGAGTTACACACTCACCGTCCAGACACACCTTAAAATCCACTTTACACTATACACCACACTAGTTCTCCCATACCTTACTACTGCAACATCATTTGGGCCTCCAACTATCATTCCCGGCTCACCAAACTAACATCACTCAGAAATTGTGCCATTCGCCTATCACAAATTCAACTCCCTAAGAACTCCCACTTTGCCATTCTTTCACTCAACTGAAACACTTAAATTAGAGCCCCCTCAACCACTTCAACCAGCGCCTGTCCATGGTTGACATCACTAACAATCATTTTACCTCCGAACTTCAGTAATTACTTTACCACAAACAGAACACTCCCAGGTATAACACCAGACAATCCCACAATAACTTCATCTTCCCCTCCCAAATCTATCCTCTGAAAAGCACTTTATTCATTATCATGGGCGCAAACTTTGGAATGATCTCCCAGAATCCATCACAACAATTCAACAAAATTCTTTTAAAGCTCAACTGAAAAAAAACATTTCAGCACCATTACATTCTTAAGTATTTACTCCCCAATCCCTATTTCTCTCCTACTTTATTCTTCATCTCATTACTTTCTCTACTCCTTACTCTGTTCTTTCATTCACCTCTACCCTCTGTCACCTCGCTTCCCTCCATTATGCAATATTTTTACATACCTTCCGCAAGATATGTTTTAATGTCGTCTTTTTGTCCAATTCGCCAGGATCCTGTTCCTCTCCCGTTAAAGGGTGTGTGTTCCAACGTCTTCCCGGTAGTAGCTTTAATTTGTTCTGTTGTTTGGCCTCCTTTCTCATTGTCGTCTGCTTTGTGTTGCCCTCTAATCCATTCATTCCCAAGTTAAAAAAAAAAAAACATCGTCTTAGAGTGGTTATCCATCAATAGGGCCTATTTGCACAGTCTTTGAATAGGGCTTTTGCACTTACATTATTGCGTCTTGCGTCTAACCAGCAAACCGCAATTTTGTTTCCCCGTGCTTGATGGGGTGTTGTGCAAGTGCCAGGCTTCTCATTTCATGTTGTGTTTTCATTTCACATAAATCGGAACAAGCACCTTAAGTGTTTGTTTTAGCTTAGATCTACCGCTTGTTTTTGTTACTTTTTTATGCCTATATGTAATATTTCCATCATCCCTTGTGTAATTTTGTTAATTTTGGTTCTGATGGTAATATAATATATTTTACTTTTTTGGATATACAGGCCATTAATACTAGGCCTATCGGGTTGTCCATTACTGGTTCCTAGCTAGTCCGATCCCGCATCTGTTCATGCCCTTAGGACAGTTTTTACATCGATAGTGTATGTATTATAGCTATTCTCATATAATATACGGTATTCTACGCATTTCTGTCCAGTTCGTGTATGTTATGCTAATAAATTGAATCTTGAATCTTGAAATCAATAAACGGCCAATTGAATAACATCGCACCCAAGCATATTTTAGCCGTAAAGTCCACAGGGTTAAATTCTTCAGACACCAATGTGTGACCAATTCGTAAAATATGGGGGCAGGGGCGTCTACTCATGGTGGGGGGGGGCATGATGTTAGTGTAAATGTGCTCCTCCCCCCCCCCCCCCCCCCCCCCCCCCCGCTTGGTAAATAAACTTGGTATACCCGGCGAGTGCAGCAAGCCCGAAATGTTTTTAATTCATTTGTGGTTTAACCAAAATGATTGCCCTTTCAACAGAAAACATGTACGTGGTGGGATAGCATGGGGAGGATGGCCATGGATATTTAAGTCGGTTTTGAAAGCCAAAAATGTATACCAAATTGGCCCATAGGAGATTGAGTGTGGGCTAGTTTGGTCGGCCACCTTTTGGTATTTTGTGTTCATAACATTAAAAGGATCCGTTTCTGGTCCATGCATTTTTGTAGATGGTCTGAATAAATCACCCTGTGCAACAAACTCGTAACATACATTTTTGACGTTTTGTTTGATTTTGTAAAAACAGGTAAAATACAAATTTAAGGTATAGTGCCTGCAGTATAGTATAGTATTTATTAACAATCAAATCGCAACACAAGACTGAATTACATGATTAAATATATTAAAATATACTTAGCACATTAATAATCAAAACACACGAAGAAATGAAAGCATAAAATTACTGATATTATACCAATAACCACCTACCAGAACAACTAAGACGCCAAGTATTACCCTCCCTGTCTCCCTGATATCACCCCACCCACAATCTGTCTCAGTCAATTTTTATGATTTCAGATTTGAAAAGCCCGATTGCCAAAACAATTTATGTGTACTTATTATTGCATCATGAAATACCCGTGGACAAGTCTGCAGTTGTGCTAAAATACCAGTTTTCTGTCTTGTGTCAGGCTGCAGGGCACGATCTGCTCGTTTTGCGCATGGGGGATTTCCATGCCTAAGAAAAATTATGCTCCGTGGACAAGTCTGTTTTGCTGACTTATTGTTCAGTGGACCATATCTTGAGAACCACTCAACCAAAATGAACATTTTTTTCAGGCAAGATGCTCAATTACCCAATAAAATCCCCAGATACCAAATTAAAAAAGGGGAAAATATCAGTTACATTTTGGGTAAAGTTTTTATTGGGTCACCCTGTATATGAAAGCAAAACTGTTATAATAATTTATATCGCACTACTAACTACCTCATTCATATAGCGTCCGCTGGCGGGAAAACCCTGCATATGTAACTTCCAAGGTCAAATGCAAACCTCCATATGTAAAAGTTGGCCAGTGCTAAACCTCATATGTTCATTTGTCACTCGTGTTTCTAGCTTGAATTATCAGGCCAAATATGAAGTAATCATATGGCACTTCATTTCAGAATCTGGAGTCAATAATTACTTAAATACATTTAGAAAGGAAAACCTTCTAGTGCATGGCATGACAAGCGAATTATTCAGTTTTTGGTGTCTCTCGAAAATGTTACATATGAGGTTTTGTCATGGAACCGTTTTTACTACATGTGGGCGGTTTTGCTTTAAAGGTTCAAATGCACATATGAGGTTTTTTCCCGCCCCAGTCGACGAATATATATATAACTCAAACAAATAACTTTTAAAACATTTTATATATTTGTTTTTGTTACAAATATATGTACTTGTAATATTTTGCATTATATCATACTGTTTTGTTCAATAATTGCTGTTCTGCATGAATGAAATAGAATGAATCTGAAACTGAAAAGAAAACCGAACTGAAATCTGATATGCTACTCCCATGTGCTCCAAATATTTTTAGTCGTGACACTATAAGTTAAACATTTTCTTTTTCATAAAATGTAGCAAAACCATACTTTCTGAGTAAATTTATCAATGTTTAGGATTTGTGAAATTAAATTCATTGATTCCAAATAGAGTAGCTATTCCGGTGCCGTTGGGAATGATTTTGCAGTAAATTAAAGCTCCTTAAATATGCTTTGCAATGATTTGATAATTTATATTTTGTTTACACTAAGAATGTTGTTTTTACAAACGTTTTGTTTTGTTTTTGCAATGTAGAATGCTTATTAAATCACACCTGAACTCCGCGCGCCCAACGAAAAAATCCAATCCTACTCTCTATACGTCCTGATAAGGAGAGCAAGCAAGTCAAAGTCTTTTCTCTAACTCACTTATCCAATACTCATTCGAAACTTTATCGGTATATTTGTTCAACCAATCAAGTTCAAATTGAGAGAAATCGGTATCCCAATCAGAAAATCTGTGTCTCGTCTAATATGCAATTTTTCAGGCGCAATCATGTCCAAGTTGTTAGTCACTCTGTAGTTTCTCAAAATGCATTCCTAAAATCTATTGCAGAATATATAAGCAATTTTGTTCTTGACTAAAATATAAAGTGCGTTTCACTGTTGACATCTGGTCCTATTAAGTCACAAACCAACATACAACTAGCAGGAACTGCGCGGTGTTTGTAACTACAACATCAATCAGAGCAGACTATTTTTCCATGAAGGATCACTGCGCCCACCCACATCCTCTTTCAAATAAAAAAGGAAGTGCTGGAATTGATGCGGTTTTTCGATTACCTTTGACGAGGCGCTGACGACAACACATAAAATTTGTCATGTCATACTTATCCTATGTTACAACCCCCACGCGCTTGGGGAATTACGTCTCTCTAACTCATATTCAGTAATGCGTAATTCTTTTTATAAGCAATGATGTTGGGCAGTTAAAGGTGGACATTAAGGAAATGAATTAAATTTCAAGTACGTACACCAATTCAGTCAGTGCTCTCAACATGGAAACAACACGTAGAACGGAATATAGGAAGACAACTTGGTCTTGAGCATGTCTCTTGGGTAAACTAGCTACTGACTCATTCATATGTTGACGTATCACGTCACAATTTGAGATTTCATTGAATGTAACATATCTAGATTACCCTACATCTCTGTCAAAGCAAACGGTCACTTGTGTTATTCTTTGATGCATCTTCAACAATGCTATAGTCAAGCGCAATATCCATATATTACTTAATGTACAAGAACTACCACCGAGTGCAATATCTCAGCTGTATGTTTTGGGCAAAGTAAACGTGTTCGTTGGACAAGCTTAGACTAGATAACAACGAAAAGCAAGAATTCTCACCATTCTCGGCCATTTTTTGCGCGCTTTTTATATTCAGATAATATTCAATGCCAGATACATTTTGATGAGGATATTGAACGAGCTGCAAGTTCTTAAACCTATTGTGCTAGAAGTGTAAGTCGAGCACAATACTATGCTATGATTATTATATTTTCAGAAATATTCTTTATAAACACAAATTTTCACTTACTTTTAAATAGCTGTCCCAAACAATGGCCACTACAATTCCCAAACTTTAACTTTGGTACTGTTTTAACCGTTTAAGTTCAAAAATAGTAAAAGTAGCTGTGCTTTCCACTAACACAACAAAGCAACGAACAAGAGAAGGCGCATATGTCTGGCTCTTTGAAGACTTCAACGAGTGCTATCATCTGTTTGAAGCTCGGAGAAATCCCTTTTGATTTACCATAGGCCGCGGTTGTTACATGACATGGAGACTGCAGAGTGCAGACCCTCTGTCGACTTGATGGACGCGATCCAAGGCTGACTGGGTGACATGTGCAGGGTATCCTTTTCGGTGAAGAATGTCCTATTCAGCTTGTAATGATCCGTTTTGAGTGCAGTAGCCCACTACAACCGATTGGGATTCTAAACAGCCTTTTTTTGGATGGAAATAATTTGGTTGATTCGGGTCTTGGATGGTGGTAGAAATACCGTCTTCATTGAGGGTGAGATTGAAGATCCGGGGAAGTTGACACTCTTGTTAAATGCATTACCCATGTGATCTCAGTGTTCATTAAAACGGTTGACGTGCGCAATGAAGGTAATCCAAGTCTGTCTGCTTTCCGACAAAGATCCCCAAGATGTCGGTAATGTGACGCTTAAACAGCTCGGGTCGAGTTGTAATCGGGTGGAACATGCGATTCTCACTGTCTCCCAACCGTCAGACAATCCACACTGGGACCCGATGACGGCACCCTACTATCCCCTTAGCTGCTTGTAGTGTTTCTCCCGGAACTGCCGATGAATTATTGGGTGAGTACGAGCCATAAGGAGAAGAATAGTTGATGGAATTTGGTTGTATCTTGTGTTGAGATAATGTCTAGAAAACTATTACAGAGGTTGTGGGCGTTAAGACGCGTATGGGAAGATCAACATACAAGGTAAAAGACACCTTTCACCTGGTGTAAAGAAACTTAAAGTCCTTCATAAGATGCGACAAGCGTGATGTTGTTCTTGAGGTACGTATAAGATGGTGACAAGAGGATCCAAAATGGTGTAATATCTTTGGCGATGTATAACGTAGGTCATGAGTGTGACGAGACGATTGGACAACCATTGGGGGGGGCCACTCACTTAATGCATTTGGGGATCATGTAAATTAAGCCATGGACATTCGGACATAATGAGATGCTAGCAGTGTCAGGGAGTTTCTTTTGCTTTACTAAGATCTCACAGTGTCTACACAATCTTTAGGCTATTCTGAAGTGGAATCTTGTTAAACTTGGCATATGGAGTTTCACAGTGGTTGAGAGACTCTCAAAGCTTTGATAACCCACACTCCTTACTACGAAGAAACCACCTGCCGTGCACAATTCATCCAAGACCCCACGTGTTTAGCTTGCAATCTACGCAAACCGTTGAAGCCAAATGTCGGCTTAAAGTAAACCTTGGCCCGTGCTACTCATGGGGGGGCCCCCAGGGGAGTAATTGCCCAGCATGGACTGTATGGGGAAAGCTCAACCCAACGCGAGAAGATCGATTCCGCAGTAAATGGGCCTCCTGCCGGCTTATCATAGGATGTCTTCGTCCAACGCCAACGGAGAGAAACTTATAATCTGGCAGAATTACTCCACTAGACATGCGCCGTAGTGTAGCGAGACGCAAGAACTTAGCTGCCAAACAATCTTATGTGAGCACCCTATGTTCGGACAGAGACCTCTGACCCACCGCCTATTCCAATTTTAACTCAGAGATTGCCCGATGAGGGCGCCCTCAGTTTTCAAACAATTATGATTTGATTCTACATAATTCTTTGTCCACATACTAATCATTGTGTGAAATAAATAAACTCAAATCGAAGTCCTTCCTATAGAAAATCACAACTTTTTTTTTATAAAATTCCGGATCCGGAATTTTTGTTATACACGGTATGACACTGTTTACTGTGCATGAATGTTTACTGCATGAAAACGGAAAATCCAATTCATCTCTAACTTTCGAATTGAAAATTTTAGGTGCTTATCTTTAGTTCTAGATGATTATTTTTAATTTTACACAAAATAATTTTATAATTATATTTCCGAAATCTCCGACCGACTCAGCCTTTTTTAAGCAAATCTAACCTCTTGAATCACTCTCTAAGGAGTTTAAGAGAGCTGCATTGTGGAAAGAAAGACTTGCTTTCAACCAGTAACATCTATGGTATTGAAGTTGTGCGCATCTTCCCAAATGGGGGGGCTATTATGCGATTGCCTCAGATTGAGAACCACAATCGGCCGATCTAAGGTTTCCTTGCAGAAATGGGGCTACCTGGAAGCAGACCAGTGATTGCCTGTGATTGTGTAAGAGCACCACAGACAATCTCCTGGTCTGCCCATGCTGTTGGAGCAACAATGCACAGACAAGAACCTTGCGGAATTCGGTGAAGCAGCCAGACATTGTACCAATATCTGGATCATATTTGAGAATCACTGTGTTTGGACACGATAAGAAGAAGGAGAAGAGAAAGAAGAAGAAGAAGGTGGTATCTGAGAGTTGTCTAGAGGCTTCTTTAATACACATGTCTCGAACCAATACAGCCTCATCCATAAAGAGACTGCACTCTTTATTTGATATAAGGATTGGATTTGAGTATCTTGAGAGCGATCTTCTCATCTTTGCTGAGATTCTTCTTAATAGTGGGAGGCTGGGTGTTAATGTGTTGTTCAATATCCTCACGGAATTTGCCAATGAACTTGTTTAGAACTTTACTCTCACCTGTGTGTGGTGCTCAATAAGATAATTTCTTTTGCAGGGTCAAGAAGGTGTCGGATATGTCTTCATATGTCTGTAGAAAGCATCCAAGTCACGGCCCAAGTTGAATTCGTCCGGTTTCTCTTTGACAGGAATAAAGTTGTTCCTCGGCTACCCTCATCATCCGTGAGTGAGAGATCAGGCGGAATGGTAACAACATGGTTTGAACGCGAAGGCCGAAATTGTTGACGGGTTTTATCAGACCAAGTAGGCATAGACGGTAAAGTCTTGATCTCACTCATTATTTCGAGGGTACTACAAAAGACCTAACTCACTCATGCACATTTTGGCCATTTTGGAAGATTTCTGGTACTTCCAAAATCTGTATCATCCATTATTCCGAAAATTATAAGGTCTAAACTAAATTCCACTTCCCATTTAGATTACGAATGATCATTCCACTTGACCACATGCCACTGGAGCACTATACAGTTTACCAACAGAAAGTCCCCACGCTGACTTAGTCTTTTTTTGTGTTTTGAGCTAGGAACTTCTATTAGTCAACCGTGCGATTTGAACAGTTTTGCTGTTAAGGGGTTTAAACGATTTGGCAGGATGAGAAGAATTAGCCATTGATGGTACTTATCTTATTCTTGTGGATTGTAATCTTCTGGTGGGGAATTATCCTCCTTGCAGCCATTGCAGATAACTGCCGAGCTCGAGCGCAATGAGTGTGCGAGAACAATTATTCAGGATAGATGTATTTTCTGTGATGAGAAGCATTTAACGATATGGTGGTATGAAACTTCAACTGAAATCCCTATGTATTAATTTGCCTCTACACCTCGTCTATTTGACGAATTTGATATGCTTTGCCAATCTTTCCCCCTTAGGTGGACAATGGCGAATGATGTCTATATTCGTTGATGGTCCGTAAGATTGACTGATGTTGTCTTTCTATTCATGGTAGAGTCTGGAGCGTAGATTGCGTTTTCTTCATGATGCATTATGATGGTCAACTTATGATGGAAGTCGCAATGTAGAAAGTACAAACACTTCATAATAAGTTCTAATATTCTGCGTAGTACTGGTATGATAAAAATAAGTGGTTACATTTGATAGTTTTAATAGGTTAAAAGTTGATAGTGTAAGAACTACATGCCTGATAATGAATGCTGGTTGAGGATATTATTCAGAATGCCCGTAAACAGTGTGATCAATTATGTACGGTCATGTGTATAAGCATTCATAGTAGACATAATCTAGTTACTGTTCGTTTTTTTTCTCTACATATGACTACCTCAACGTCCTTCTGTATTTGGATGCCTCCACTTCCACTGAATTCAGCCGTCTCTATATATAAAAAAATCTCGGGTCCGCACCATGAAAAAAATCAACCAGATAACCGTAAGATTTCTCAGTGTAGTTTGTCGTTACTTATTTTTTATGTTGACACCATAACTTTGATTTATTTGGTTTTGGCGTTTTCTAATGGAGGGCAATGTTGGAATTGATTAAAAGAACCCCGCGTCACGCAGGCAAGGAACACCGCAATCATTGGAAACAACTGGATCATATGCCTCCGTAAGCCGATCTGTCAGGCAACTTGTATCATGGCCACATATGTAATAATACGAGGCCAAGTCTACACCAGTCTGAATGCAGCCGTCCTATAATATAAAAAAATCTGTTCGACAACCATAAAACAATCAACCAGATACCCCTTAGATATTGCTCAGTGTAGTTTTGGTGTTACTTATTTTTTGTGTTGACACATAACTTTGATTTATTGGTTTTGGCGTGTTTCCTAATGTGAGGTACATGGTTTTGTAATGATTAAGACCAACGCGTACGCAGGCAGGGGAGGAACACACGCAATCCATTAGGAAACAACTGGATTCATAGGCTTCCAGTAAGCCGATTTCTTTGCAGAACTTTGTATCATGGCCACATAATGTAATAATAACGTACGGCCAAGTTCTACACCGTGGCGATACCAACTTTTTAAGGGGAGGGGAGGGCAAAGGGGGGGGGGCACATATTTCTATTGAGGCAAGCATATATTAAAAGTTTGTTTAGTAGCTATCAGCATATGTTGTTTTTCCCTCCCTCCGCTCAATTAGCGCCTTTCCGAAAATCACTAATTGGTCGGGGTGGGGGAAAGATTTCCCAAAGGGGGAATCTTCACCATCCCCCCCCCCCCCACACTGTAAACGCGGGCCACTTTTGCCACATGGACAATTTGAACCCTCACGCATTCTACCCTACCCCGTGGAAAAACCGATTATATATTAAAATTATATTCCTCTACTATTTGATTGTTATTTACCTTATTTGTGTTAGATAAGCGAGCCTTCTAATCCTTTGTATTCCCCTGCTTAAAATGTTATCATGTTCATCACTGTTGTCTCCTTGTGTTCAGACGTAGGTTGTTTGTTTATTCTCAAGAGACGAGAATGGAATATATTAAATGATCGATTTTGGTTCAATGATCATGAGTCCTTATGGTGTGATTCATACAATATGTGATATGACGCATTCGGAAATTTGAACGGTTTCTTTTATTTACGAGCTTTAAAAGTGGGTATTAAATTGATTGACATTTTCCGTCTGGAATGACATCGTGGTAATAGTTTTACTGTATAACATAACCTTATTTCAGCAAGGGCTGAAAGCTAATATCTTAAAATGCACTCGACTTTGAGCAATAAGGTATATGTCTAACATGAGTAATGGGCGACGCTAATTTCCGTGTAGAGCGGTTTGCGTCGATTATTTTGGAATATTTGACCAATAGTTTATATTTTGTGCATTTCGAACCAAGACGAATTTTTTGTTCTCATTTTTTATATTAAAGGTAATCCTTAATCCAATAATCTTTATATAAACATGTCATGGTTGGTATCATATTAAAGCTAAATTAATTTTCTTTTTATGACTATTTTTGTGAGCACATGAAAACAATAGCTTCACGGCCCCCATCTTGGCTTTTTCAGCCAATTTTTCATCAATTTGCAAGTGTTTGTTGCATTTTGAAAACAAGGAAAAAATTCCTTTAAATTAGTTTTAATTTTTTAATAATGATCGAGCGTCCTATCTTACACGAAACCCTGTAAGTGAATACATACTCAACATACCCCAAAAATACATACATACATACATACCTACATACATACATACATACATACTACATTACATCATACATACACACTACATACATATCATACATACATACATACATACACCTGGCAACATTTTTGCTCGCAACTGGTCGGTAAGATAAATGGCTCGATGGCGGAAAGCAAAAACAGTTTTTTCACTAGATCAATCGAATCAAATCGAAGGAATATTTGTATCGCTAATGTCACTCAAATTTCAAAGATTGTTGCAGTGCTAGAGTCTAATCACAGCTTTTCTACGAACGTACTGAGTACAATACAGCCACACGGTAACCAGTACAAGGAACACGTAAAAAGTACTGAGTGTCGCCTGAATAAAGAAAATCCTTTTAAATATAAAATGTAAAAAAAAAAAATCACCGCCGGCGCATAGAACTCACGCGCTATCTAATTTTAAAAGCTTGGCCCTGTAGAACGGTCCTCCAGATCATGTTGATGATTTACCTTACAAAAGTTAATCGCGCTTGAAAGTCTGACATTTGACGATGTATGTATGCATGTAGGTATTTAGGTTTGTGTATGGGTGTTGTATGTATTGTATGTATGTTGTAGTTGTATGTAACAAGCGTGTGTAGAAATGGCTGCGATAGAACGCCCGAAAGGGACGCAAACCCCAAAAACCAAAAGTTGCCATTTTTTTTGATTTTTCAATGGGCATGCAGTGTACGGACACGAACACGCGGACCACAATCAATATTGGCAAGTAGGCTTCTCGCTCAGTCAGTCGGAAAACTCTTTGTGTAATCATACACACGTATTATTGCGTGCTGTACCACAGAGCGACATTGAAAAATCCAAAAACTGCACTTTGTTTGGCGGGGGGGGTTTGCGTTTTCGGGCACTTCTATCTCAGCCAGTTTTGCACGCTTCTTTCAAGCGAGTGTAAATGAAAGATGCAAGCCTCAAGACAAACAATTGTTAGATTTCGAAACTTTCAAAATGGTTGACTTTGACACCATAGTGATCGACAAACATGCCGAGATACTTTTTGTGCCAGGTGTACATACATTACATACATACATACATACACTGCACGCACGTACATACACCGATAAATACATACAGACATACATACATACCGACATACATACATACATACATACATAAAAATTACACACCATACATAACATACATACATACAGCATACATACATCGTCAAATGTCAGACTTTCAAGCGCGATTAACTTTTGTAGGTAAATCATCAACAGTGATTGGAGGACCGTTTCTACAAGCAAAGCTTTTAAAATTAGATTTAGCGCGCAGTTCTATGCGCCGCGGTGATTTTTTTTTTTTACCATTTTTTTAATTTTATTTTAAAGGATTTTCTTGATTTAGGCGGACACTCAGTACTTTTTCGTATCCTTGTACTGGTAACCGTGTGGCTGTATGTAGTACGTTCGTAGAAAAGCTGTGCTTAGAATATGCATGCACAATCTTTGAAGTTTGAGTAGAGTTACAATTAGCGATACAAAATTCCTTAGATTGATCGATGATCTAGTGACAAAACTTTTTGCTTTCTGCCATCGAGCCATTTTTATCTTCATTGCTGACCAGTGCGAGCAAAATGTGGGATGACATGGTTTAGATTCCAACTGAAATGACAGTTCATGAAGTCATGGAAGCAGGTACACAACTACGATTTTTTTAATACTAAGGTGCAGAAATTCGGTTTGGCAGTAAAACATGGAACCAACAAATACAAAAAAAGGTGGAACTGTATAGATGTTATATTGTGCTTTTCATTGTGTGATGTTTGTTTTGTGCTGGAAAATAGAGTGGGCACAGATTGTGTATTGCTTAAAACGCTACGGCGCAAATTCAGAATTCAAAAAAATATATATCGCATAGGTCATTGCTTGTTTGGAAAAAAACAAAAAGAAACAGCCCACATAGCTTTTTAGCCGGAAAAGGAAACTGCGACATAATTTTTTTCGGCCTAAAACCTTTCACCTTTCTATCTTTACACAAAAGTTGTAAACGCGCGTTTGTTCCTTCAATTTCCTTGTCACGTATGCTATCAAATATACGAATGTAGCACGCCGCTTGTGTGTTGGTGGAACCTCAAATGACGGAAACAGTCCACGACAAGAGCCTGAGCATTAATTTTTGATAACCATTGCGAGTCTGCAAACACGCCTTAAGATTGAGTACATATGTTATTTAAGACGAGATCAATGAATACTTTTATCAGATAGTCACCATGTGTTATCATCGGAAAGATCAAGCCGTGTAATGTTACGCTCTGTGGCGCATGAAAATGATGTTTGAAAATCATTTTCGAAATAAACAAATATTGAGGCGACTATGTTCCGCCTTGCCATCGAGATCAAAAAAAGAGAGAAAGAGGGTCGCAAGAGAGAGAAGGAGGGAAGAGAACGAGGGTGTGTGTGAGAGAGAGAGAAAGTGTTTCTGAGAGAGAGAGAGCGAAAGGTCATAATCATGTAATATAACAAATTCATATTGAATTTTAAAGGAGACACAAACATTTAACGATTGGTTGAAAACTTTTCATTTTATTACGCGCAAAGAGAAGTATTTTGATTTGACATGTTTAATATGTAAATATTTGTTTCTACGACATTACAAATTCATTTTCTTATCCCAAAGTTAACATTTAGAAAAATTAATACAACCACTATTGTATTCTTGCGTTTCTGATTCTATGCTGTTACCGGATTGTTTCGTCAACCTTTTTTAATTTTAAGGTAACGTTTCAATGTGCATTGCAGTTCGTACGATGTTTTCTTTTAAAGAGTTGTACTAACCGTATGCGACCTTTTGACCACTTTTTTCCTTAACGAACCTTTGCTACGTTTTATAGACTTCATTGATATTTTGATTTGGTCCCTAAGCGGTCCACAGATTAAGTTCGTAGTCTCTTCTTGACTTAAGAGATGTTGATTTTTTGGTGTGTATAGTAAAATTATTCAACAAATCACTTAAAATGCTTAATTCCAAAGTTATAGATGAATCTGATTTTTCGTTTTCATAGAATAAACATTTATATAAAATATATAACTGTGTTACGATTTGTATGAAAATTGAGTCAGCCTTGATTCAGACTCTGAGTCAGCCTTTCAATCGAAACAGAGCAAAAGAAAACAAAAAAAAAAGGAAACCCAACCAACACAAGAACCTTAAAGGGCAAAACATTTCTTTTTGTAAGAAACTCATATCTGATATCTGATATCCATTTTTAAACTCTGAATGCCAATCCAAAGAGTTTCGGAATCAATGGACGTTAAATAGCAGAGTCACTGAAACTTTAATAGTCTGACCAGAGATTCGAAATATTTTTTTTTTAAATAAAATTAATTGTCATCATCATCAGTAATTGTGGTGTTTTAGTAACCTAAAATGCACAATTCCCGAAATTTGCAAGATGATCGGATTTTTCGTTTTGATGGCAGTAACATTTACGTGTAGTATTACGTCCTGCCTAGGGAGATCTGTGTATAAAAAATCCGGATCCGAATTTTATAACAAGTTTGGAGTTTTTCTATATGAAGGAATTCGATTTAAGGTTAGCAATTTCCACAGGATTAGTATATGGACATGAGCTTAATGCACGGATGCAAAAACATATTTTTGTTTGGAATTTGAGTGCGCCCTCCTCAGTAAATCTCTGAGTCGGCCTTTAATTGTGGATATCATAGAGGTAATCGGTCGACCACTCCTTTTTGATTTGACCAGAAGTATATCATCAGCTAGGTGAAGCGCGCTGTATTGTCGGCAGGATAGAGCGAACCTGGTGCGCACACCAGTCATTTGTGGTTAGTTATGATGGCGATCGATTTTATTTGGCCGCGACAAATCAACTACCAGAGTTGCCGCAGACTTAAGAGAAGTGGTCTTGTTGAATGCCAGTTCAAAAATCTGACAGGACACGATTTCAAAATTCGGGTAGGGAGCGCCTATTCGAAACTCAATTGTCGCTTCCTCCACGTAGGCGAAATTCGAAAACGGAGTTAGGGCGTTAAGGATATGGATATGAAAATGTGCCCCATTTTTTTCAAAACTCACGCAGTCAGTCCTTAGCTATGCATAAATCGGTTCTCTGTATTTGCATTATGTCATGACTGGTCACTGGTACTTCCAGGCATATCAGTAGTTTGAATATTCATACATTTTGAACAACATTGTAAAAATCAAAAGTTATCGAACAACTAGTTTCATCTTAAACCCACAAATTCATCTTCATGTTATTTGATTTTAATTTACACATTTAGATTATTTTGTTGTTATTTAACATTCCTACAAACCCTATTTCAGAAGTTTTTTAATACCCGTGAACAACACGTTTTTGAAATTTTTATCTTTAATGGTTGAAAATATGTACTGTGGGCCAAACCTGCTACAACACATTAAGATTAATATGGACCGTTACATAAATAAGCACATCCTTCATCTCAAAACAATTCATTAATTTTGCTATATGTTTATTAAAACAAGGATGCGGGTAGTAACAACTAGTCTCGTGAAAATAAAATCGCATTGTAAATTAACTAGGCTGTTCTTGTTACTTTTTTTCTATTTACTAACACAACGGCATACCAGGTGAAACCAATTCTAATCAAGCATGCCAGGGCTTCATCTGTCAAACACGCGCAATTGTGTCACTGACCGCGCAGTCATATTGAACACTGTGGCAAATGTATTTGAAGAGCGTATGTAATCGAAAATTCGAATGTTTATGAGGTTGGGTAAACAATTTTGGATGTGAATTAATGTATTTACCCTAATGAAAGTAGCGCCAACAGAAACTTGCAGTTTTGATGTCAACATACAATTTGCAAATAATTCACATGTGAAGTAAAAAACAGGGGAGAGATGGAAAGGGGGGCATGTATGACTTCCTTTAAAAAGGCATTTAAAATTGTCATTTTTGGTTCAAGAATAAAATATCGGATGTAATTTTTCTTGAAAATACGATGAGGTGTAGTTGATCATTCAAAATCAAATTAAATATTCAACCAAATCATAATAATTACTTATAAAAAAAAAAAAAAAAAAAAAAAAAAAAAAAAAAAAAAAAAAAAAAAAAAAAAAAAAAAAAAAAAAAAAAAAAAAAAAAAAAAAAAAAAAAAAAAAAAAAAAAAAAAAAAAAAAAAAAAAAAAAAAAAAAAAAAAAAAAAAAAAAAAAAAAAAAAAAAACCCCCCCCCCCCCCAAATGATGCATATTAATTGCCTTAGTTTAAATACATTTGCATTCATATTGAACAGATTAGGCGTTTTAATATTGCCAAAGTGCACATAACAGGTTTGGAAAGTGGGTCCCATTTTCACATAAGAGATTTGATTTCAACGGTCAAATGCACACAGGAAGGATTTTCCCTGTCTAGCGACAATTAAGGCTTTCACACTGAGCCGGTGATCCATCCACTTTTGCGATCGATCACCGTTTTTAAAGACAAGTGCAGCCGTTTTATGAATACTAGACGCGCATGCGCCTTAGTTACGATGTAAACGTTTTCCAAAGAAAGGATTTACTGAGCTCAACTGCTCTCACGGTATACCTCTTTCTGAGACATTTACGGCAGTGATTGTAGTTGACTTTTTGAAATGCTGAGGTACATGGCCATAGTGGACGAAAATATGTGCTGTTTTTTTAAGGAGCACAACAGCGATATGTGTGTGTGTCAGAGTGTGCGAATTATTATAATGAATTTGGTGGCTGGTTTGAAGTCTACAGACAGCGAAGGTCGATCGATCACCGGCTCAGTGTGAAAAGTCTTAATATGTTACCAGTTAATTCAGGAAAAAGCTCATATAACTGATTAGAAATGACTTGTGCGGATATCTGCATATGAATTTGAAAGTCTCACTGGTAAAAATAATGGTTTGCTGGGGCAAATTATACATTAAAATTAATTAAACTCATTATTATTAAGCAATCAAAGTGAAAGGTTGAAGGACTCCGTAATAAATAAACGAAATGGATGGACCCCCGTCGGTAGACCAGGGATAAAGCAAGGGTGAAAACAGGAATCATAACCAGCCTTGCAGATGTGTAGTGCACCTCCGAAAGAATGGGGTTTTCGACGGGAATCCAGGTTTTTCAATTGAAAAAAAAAAATGGATTCTCGATTGGAAAAACCGGTTTTTCAACAATCGAAAAATCAAATTTTAAAAGTCAACTAATTTCCAAATACTAATTATATATATTTTCTTTTCACTAATATTTTTTTCTTTATGTTGATTTACATATTACGCTCAACATACTTTACGTTAATAAATACATAGCATTATCTCAGGATAAACATATAAATAAATACTATTCAAATTTAAAATCGATATGAGCGAAAAAACATTTCCTGCCTGAACCGTAATTGCCGTCATCATCTTATCCTGTTAGCATTATATTAGGCCCCAGTTATCTGTGCTTATTGAGAGTACGTGTGGTCCAGTGGAAAAGTGCAGGACTCGTGATCATTAGACCCTTAAAATCGTGAGTTCAAGCCCCACTGTGATCAACGTGTTTGTGTCCTTGGACAAAATGCTTAATCTCAATTGCCTCGTCGACTCAAACGAAATCTGGGGAGCTGTTAGGGGAATATTACGATCTAGTGGATAGGTTTGAGTGCCTAACAGGCGGCCAGCTAGATAAAACTAAAATGATTCTGTGATGAATTGCTAGTGGCAGCGATATAAATGTAAAGCGCTTTGTTCTTATGAAAAGACGCTACACAAATACCGCATCTATTAATTTATTTATTAGTCTGCTTTACTCTTACTGATAGCACTCATCAACTTCGCCACCTGAGCATTTGGTTTGTACACTGATATTATCTACCGTATTGAGATAACTTCCTGTAACCCCATGTCCTGCCATGTCTTGTTTTGCTTTGTCTTGTTTTATTTTGTCCTATTCTGTGTTTGTCTTGTCCAGCCTTTGATGGCTCACAATATGTTCCACTTTCTACTGGGTGGCGTCAATCTGAAAGACCTTCACATGATTTAACACTTAAGTGACCAAAAGGGGGGGGGGGGGGGGTTTCCTCAGGGACCCCCAAATTTGTTTTCGAGCGGCCCGCTTTACCCGTGGGATTTTTGCGCCGAAATTTTTTGTAATTGTCTGACTTTAAAGGCGCTTCTTTTCAACCAAATAATAAATCGGCCCCAAGCGTTAATGAGTTAATTAGTGGGTGGTCCCATGGAACCCCCCCCCCTTGGGCACTATACGGGAAGTCATTTCAGAATATTTTTAAAAATAGAATAAGAAACCAAGAACAAAGCAAATTTTTTTTTGATGATAAGTTCACACATACATGTAAGTAAACAATTATTAGTAACATTAAAAAAATTAACCCTATGTGCTGAAAACAAACAATTTCATCATGCGGATGTTGCCAAACCGTACTGTACAAACTCTATGGGGAAATGACGTGCATTTGCAACATCCGTAAAAAACTACCAGGATTCCCTAAAGCTAGTTTTGTGTTAAATATATGTAATTTGGGTCTTCTAGAATAGAGATCAACATAAAATAAGTTTTCAAAATGTTTGGTGGTAAGGAAAGGCTAATTTGAATTTACCGTCTTTTTCACCAATTTTAGTTTTGTCTTATGACCCTTCACATGTGGTATAAATTTCGTGACCAAAAATTACATCGGGAAAGTGGTTTCCTTAGGGGGGGTCCCATGGAACCCCCCCCCCCCCCCCCTGGGCACCAACGGGAGTGAAAACCCCTGGTCACTTAAGTGTTAGGGCCTCCTCCCACACACATCTTCCCCAATTCTTCTTCGTCTTATTATTAAGTATTGTGACCATTTATATTCGATTTTGTTCAAATGACTAATTCTTAACTGTAATACAGCTCATTATGTAAATATAGATTTGAAATTGGATGTATGTCATATAGACTCTATATCAATCTTTCTTTATCCTACACTATTGTATTTCGACCATATTATTGTATTGTATTCTCAATACTATTGTATACTCACGGGAAATGAAGTGTGAATAAAATAACCTCTATTGTCAAAACCTGGATTCTCGCCGATATTCCAAGTTTTTCTCGAATAAAAACCCATTTTTTTTTATCCAAGAACATGGATTCTCGATTGAAAATTTGGATTCTTAATTCTCGCCGATATTCCAAGTTTCTCTCGAAAAACGGGTTTTTCAATCTAGGACCTGGATTCTCGATTGAAAAACTTGGATTCTCTCCGAAAACAAGGTTTTGTGATTTAAAAACTTGGCTTCTCGATTAAAAACCTGGATTCTCGCCGAAAAAAACCTGGATTCTCTCCGAAAAACATGGTTTTCGATCGTAAAAATTGATTCTCGCACACAAAACATTTTTTAACTCTTTGAATATTTAACTTGCCATACACGTGTTTATTAGACTTACCCAGCATATGAAATATACTTCAATTCAACAGTTGTGGAAGAGCCAAATACATCTTAAAAGTCCCATTGTTATATTCCTCTTAATCTATTCATTTGCCAATCAATGATAGGGACAAATCCATTTTCTTTTTTCTCTCCTTTTGATAGTTACACACTCGATTAGAACAACTGGCTAATCTCTTACGAGCTTGGAGAACCTATAAAAGGTAGGTACATTAATACTTCTCTAATAAGTACAAAATTGACAACAAATTGATAATGATTCATAGAGGTAAGGGAAATTGGAACTTAAACGTTAGATTAAAGAAATATCTGGGGATCTTTAAGAGGTATTCGAAAAGTAATCGCGGAGGAAATGAAACGTTCCCTCCTTCAATTTAATTATTCTCAATATCGGGTATCGGCGAAGACAACTCAGAAAGAATCAAATTATAGCTAAGCAAAAAGCAAATAAAGGATCCACTCATTTTCGTTGAAAACGTGCGTTGGTAACTGAATACAAAAAAGGGGCATCAAACCAGATCAATTGTCAACGGTTTCCTTTATTAAATGGGAATATACGAAGACATTCAAGAAATCTTCCGAGTAACGCGCCAATCAGTAAAAAATGACTTCATTTTACATGATTTTACTGAAGGAGGCTTGGGATACTGATATTTGCAAAAAGCAAAAAGTTCTTGATTTTTTTCTTGAACGGTGTGCTTGTGTCATATGGGTCCTACATTGATGTTTGGGAAGATGTGATTATGTATGTCCATTCGTTGTGATATGCAGTGCCTCCGTATCAAGCACCTTCAATACTTTTAACATGTAGTTTATGACGTAAAAATATCTATATAGTGGAGATAATGGATAAACTGCCCGGTGGTGTTTAAATTCAACTTAAGCACACTATGGGAAGGGTTATTTTAAAAAATGTTGAAAAGGTCCTTTATCAATTTATCGGTATTATCGATACCGAAAAAAAGGCAATACTTTTCTTACGACAATTACATAAATCTATCTCACAAAACTAGTGTATATTGCTCGCCCTCAACAGGTTAAAATAATATTTTAATGGATTTGATTTACTTTCTTGCCGAAAATGCCTTATAACATACATCATCTGGAATCATACTCGCCACTTTATATCTCTTGCTGATGTTAAGAGGTGAAATAAAATATTAAAATTATTACCAAATCTAAAGATGGGCTATTCCGAGTTATTTAGATCCACCAGGCTCATAGACATTTTCGTTTTTAAAATGACAAACTGATATCGCTGATATGTTATAGTTTACAAACAGGTCGGATCTAGAAGTCTGCAGTACTTTCACGAATCATTTTGTACTTTTGTTGCCATTGTTCATAATCGATTGCCAATTATTTTTTGGTAGAAAATGGGGAATCAAAATGTAGCTAACAAATCTGTATAAATAACGTCACCTTAAGACGGTCAGATTCAAAATCATGACGCTTCCGAAGAAGAGTTTTTACTTCTTGTTTGCGGTGTATAAATACAAACACATAAAATGTAAAATCAAAGCCCTACGTCTAAATGTAAAAGAGTGAAAATCACTCTTTCAAAGAGTGACTCTAGGGACCAGTCTTTGTTGGAGTTAAATTCTACTCTTTAAAGAGTGATTATTTTAATGATTACTCATCATCGATGAATTATCACTCTCAAGAGTGAAGAATTGACAGCATTTACTCTCAAAAGAGGGAAATTTATCTCCAACAAAGACTGATAACTAGAGTCACTCCATGAAAGAGTGATTTTTACTAGCTTACATTTAGACATAAGTGATGCTATACACAACAAACATTCAGAGCCCAGTAACCAGCTATCATAATCCTGTTTGTACATACTTCCAGTTGTGGACTTGAAGATGCATTTGCAGAATAATGTTTTTAAATAAAATGAATTTGACTCATTCACAATCATACCGTGAATAGCATACAACGAAATGTAAACTCACACAATCCAAATGTTCTCAATTTCAACCTTTAGTTGGGTGTGGGCAACAGAACCAAAATCATTAAAAGTATAAGGAGTGAATTCCTTGCCCACTCTTGGCTCGAGGTTTAGTTACGTCCCTGCTGAATTTACAAAAGTTCTTACTGATACCGTCCAGCCACTATAGTTGTTTATATGTTTCTCATTTGATTTGCATTATATACAGGTTACATTATCAATATAATGTCCGTAAGTTACACGTAATGCATACATTGTTTTGTTTTACTTTGTTTGTTGTAAAACGCGACGACGTCTGGAATGCTTAATGGTTCATTACGTCGCGAGCACGTCGGCCTTGGGTAGTTTCCTACGGCTCGTTTTGCAGCATTCAATTTATGATCGATTTGACGCCGATGGGGAAATTGAGCGTATCGAAAAGGCTTTTTGTGGTCAAAAGAAAGAAAGAAAGAAAAAAATATAGAAAGAAAGAAATATAGAAAGAAAGAAAGAAATATAGAAATAAAGAAATATAGAAAGAAAGAAAGAAATATAGAAAGAAAGAAATACGGAAAACTTATACATCCTAGCGGCAATTGCTCCATCCGACATCCGTCGTAGCGTAGCGAGCATGCAAGAGTGTAGCTACCAAGTAATGTGAAGCACCCTATGTCTGGACAGATATCTGCTCCCAACCGCCTTAAATCCAGAAAGAGTTTCTTAAGCAACGTCCAACCTATTGAAACAGTCTCTAAGTAGCTTAAGAGAGTCACATTGTGGAAAGAAAGACTCGCCATCAACATCCGGAACCAGGATTGGCCGATCTAAGGTTTCCCTGTAGAAGTGGGGCTACCTGGAATCAGATCAGGAGTCTATCTGTGGTTGTGGAACAGCACCACACCCAATAGAACATCTCTTTGTCTGCCCACTGCTGGAGCAACAATACATAGACATGGACCTTGCGGAAATCAGTGAAGCAACATGACGTCGCATGTATCCATCTCTGGCTGGATCATGTTTGAGAACCACTGTGTTTAGACACGATAAGAAGAAGAATTAGAAAATAGACAATAAAGTTTATAAATTAATGATTATAAACTCGATGAAATTCAGCATAACACTCTCAATTGGGCAATTTGACAATTCAGATGATTGCCTTCTTTAATATTCATGATGTGAAGGTTGCCAGACTTTTATTGGCGGACTTCACAGATCTAGAATGCTGGCCTGTGGCCAACTTATCGTGCAGTATTCATTTCATTTTCTTGATTTTCTTTTTTTCTTTTCTATCAAATTATGCCTATTAAGATGAATTCCCTCAAAGCAGCTTCGTAAAAGAACGATGGGGCAATTGTGCATTTGATGATAAATCTGTGAAATTTGGCACAGAGTTAGGGCATGTCCAAAGAAATATTTTGGGCTCTAGGGAAACCACAGATATCTCATGTTTAATGAGATGTTTAATAAGGAGTGGGCAATGAAAAGCTACAATGGTGGGCAAAACTTAACACTTAAGTGAATGGGGGGGGGGGGTCCATATATACCCAGGATCGAGCGCCATGTTTTAACGCTAAATTGTTTTGCCCAAAATTGTAAGTGGCTAAATTTCAGTTGCCCATATTTCGGTGGATAAAAAATCAAATCGGCCAAGGCGTTTTTATGCTAATTAGCCTAAATAAGCATTATGTTGGCGCTATTTAAAATTGTTTTGCCCCTTAAATCGTATTGGGGTAACTTTTTTATTTTTTTATTTCAGCAATGGAAGTGTATTGACGTTCTTCTATTATGAGTCAAAAACTGCAACCTTTGGTTTTGGTTTTTACGTCTTTCGGGCGTTCTATCGCAACCATTTTTGCACGCTTTAAAAGTGAGGTGTTAAACGAAAGAGCAAGATCTAACCAACAATATGTATATTTCGAAAACGTTCAAAATTATCGGACTTTGGCACAACAATACTGATCGAAAAAAATGCCGAGATACTTTTTGTGCCAACTGTACATTTCGATATCTGGGCGCACACCACTAAATAAACGCTCCATTGAAATACACGTAAAAATACCACATCGCGCTCTCTGATTTGCACTCCGCGTGACAGTATTTTGAATATTTTGAATCGATTTCCCTATAGATCACAACTGAAAATGTTAAATGAAGTTGCAATTGTAGATATAATTCTAGTATAGATATTAAGAAAAGTGCATATGACAGCGCCATCACTATTTTGAACCGACATGTACGCCTAATAGCCGCTTTCGACCAGGGCCGGAAGTCGAGGGCATAGTTTCTACACAGAATAGATTTTTATTTTTTGGATAATCTCAGTGATGATAAAGCTATACCCTTTCACCTATATTATAATATACCATCCTCACGCCAAACGTGGGGTGATTTAGTGTTGTGCGCCCATCTTATCAGGTAAACATTAACTTGTTTCATCATCGCTGGGCGGGAAAACCTCCACATCTAACTTCAACAGTCAAATGCAAAACCTCATATGTAAAAAGTGGGCCCCAATACTATAACCTCATATGTGTAATTTTTGGTCGGAGGCAGAAATCACAGCGAATCAAACAGTAGTCCATTTCAAAAAGATTTCGCCTCTGCATCATTAAAAGTACAAAAAAGACTTCTCTTCGTGCGTAATATTTTAACTGTTTTCAACCAATCCTTCATTCTGTGTGTTTCCTATAAATTTCAACATGAATTTGCCACATATGAGGATTGTCATTTTCGCGTTTTTGCTGCATATGAATTTGGGATTTTAGAGGTCAGGTGAACATATGTGTGTTTTTCTTACCCAGCGACGTCATTAAGTCGTAAATATGAAACTTGTTGAAAGTATGCAAATCTAACACGGTTACTAGTAACTTGGCAACAAAGAGAAGCTCACATAACTACTTCACTCTAAATTTCAGGGATTTAAAAATTAATCTTTAGGATTGCAGTTAGTGACCAATCAATTTTAGGATTTAAAATAATCTCTATTGCATTAACATTAAATCATATCAAATCTAATATGATTGAATCTATAAGGCAAATATGATTTAATTTTAAATCGATTTTGATTGGTCACTAACTACAATCCTAAAGTATTTACTTTTAAGTCCCTGAAATTTAGTGTGTAACCGTAAGACTTGGTTACAGAATGTCTTAGAAAAATATTCCTTTGGGTTAAGATTCTGGAAAAGATAAACTCAGGTTTATCAAAGCGCCGTCTTTCATAAGAGGAAGAAGGAAATAAAATAAGAAGAACGATAGCCAAGTACATAGACCTTAAATTTAAATTAATAGAAATAATTTACTGATCACATGAATGTAAAGGCACGATCACTGATAGAGCGAAACTATTAGTATACTATTACCGTAACCGTAGCGTCCCATCTAAAACTGCAATAGGAACGCCAAATGCAACCACCAGAATTCATTCCTTCTTAATGGAAATATGAACCGTTAATACTAGAGAAGGTTATGAAATTAAGCTTAGGTATCAATCTTTCCTGAAGACACATGAGTCAACTTGATGTATGCAGATTTTGAAGTTCGATGCTCGGTTTATCTTTACAGGACATGACTAACATCATGCGTGCCAGATGTTCATGGATGAATAGCTGATACAATGCGCATTTGCAGTATCATTCCATTTCGTTACGTTTTACCCTATCGAAGCTCTTGGTACAAGACAAAATATGTCGAAATAAGCCGAGAAAACCATCTGCAGCTTAAACAGATGGAATGCCACATCTAAGAGCAGTGTGTACATACGCCTTTGGCCATTTAGACAAGCTGATATTTCGCTGTTATTGTATTCAGCTTTTACCACCAATGTTGTATTAAAGGTACAGTTAGATATCGTTTAATATCACGGTATACGTTTTCTAATTCAGCTTTAAATAACAATGCATCTGGTTTAAATAAGCATTTGTTCTTATTCTTGGATCATATCAATTGATAGAATGTAAGCCAAAATGCATGATAGCTCTAGCTAATGTAGGGCGGGTGTATGCGTTGTGTACTAAGACAACCACCCTAAGGCTGTCAAATTTAGGTGGTACAATATGGATTCTATAGATTTTTGAAAGTTTGCGACGGTTTAATTTAAAAATCGTAAAGTATGCTCCGCGACATTTGAGAATCAAACTGTCGCTGAGATGTATATAGAATGTCGGAATTGATAAAAAGAACTTATTCGGGAGTATAGCGCCTATGAAATTGGAATCCCGCTTTATATCTCGGGTAATTCTGAAAAATTCGGAATACGTAATGATCCTCTGAGGTATTCTTTACTGGCGAGAATGACATGGGTCGGTTATAAATCGGTTTGTACAGTCTGCGATGGTATGTTAAATAAGGAGAGGCATGTGATCCAGTGCGTATGATGATGGATTCATGATCTTAAGTTCAGAGGAGGAGCCGACTAAGAAGAATAAGAAAATAGATAAAAAAATAAATACAGATTCATCAAACAACATAACGACGTGCTCAAAAGGACCAAATTGACCTTACTGCTAAAAAGACGGTATTGGAATTGCATGGCTACCTCCATACTAATGTAACACTGAAAAAACTAAAATGGTCTAAAATAAACAATTTTATCGCCAAGGCACGATGGGGCACTCAGTGTAGAGACCATTAAGATATCATTCGACGAGGCATTGGAGAAAAGTAATCGACTTTGACTGAAAAGCAAAACAAAACAAAACAACACGACATGTTTTATATCTAGAACAATCCCATTTGGATAAGGAGAGCATTTGTGCTATAAAAAATGAACAAAGTTTTATCACAATAAGCTACAATAGCAGAGGATTCTGATGACGACTCAAAGTCAAGCGATGCCAAATAATAAGTACGTGACTTGTTTCCAAAAGTTGGTAATAATATCACAAAGTTCAGTTTTAATTTTGAGGTAAACGTGAGTATATCTATTCATATTATATCTTCACATCTTATATAGGGTATATGCAAGCTGGCAATGCTATTAAAATTCGTATTTATTTGCTTGTTTGTTTGTTTGCTTTTGTTTGTTTGTTTCACGTCTTTTCGCTGTGTAAAGATATTATTGATTTGTCGTGCTAGTCAAATGCCTCATCTACCCGAGAATTCGACTCTTACCAAACCTTCCTTAAAAAGTCCATGAATTCATTGGCTCCATGCAGCACAGAGAAATAAGGTATGGGCAACGCAGTAGGCAACACTGTTTTGACATGCTAGGCGACACACATGCATGTACTTCAGAGCTCCACACTACTTAAGTATTTGAAAAGTGGCTTAAGTGTATGTGCCTTCTCATTCCAACCATAATTTACATAACGCTATGGAGTAAACACCCCAACAAGAGGAAGAAAATAACGCAGACCTTATACCGATACGAGAGTTGGCAGAGCAATGTCTTTCTTTCTTTCTTTCTTTCTTTCTTCTTTCTTTCTTCTTTCTTTCTTTCTTCTTCTTTCTTTCTTCTTTCTTTCTTCTTTCTTTCTTTCTTTCTTTCTTTCTTTCTTTCTTTCTTTCTTTCTTTCTTTCTTTCCTCCTGACTACGCCTTTGAACGTAGGCCCCTATACGTTGTTTAAACTGTGCTCTTTACTTAGTTCCTCACGATGGGATACACTGGTAAACTTTTCTAGATATGGGATGCATGCAAAAAGGTGATTTTTTTTTTGCCAACAATGTACTCCAATCACTGTGTTTATTGTATTGTATTGTGAGGCCGGTGGTCTATATATTGTTTGTCATACATACACTATATACACTATATTGGTTCTTCTGATATTGCCTTACAGGCAGAAACGTGCACGTTCCCTTTACGTTGTTTAATGAAATAATACCACCAGGTAGGTGTAAAGTAAAAATAAAAGAATCACTACGGCTTCATCAATATTGATGTTGATTCACTTCTGAAATGTTGATTCACTTCTGAAATTTAAATGACAGTAAAGTACTGATGATTTTGATATCGCGCGCAGCGGAAGTCGCATTACCAACGTAACTTTGGCATCACATCCGGCCTAGCATGACAAATGTCACTATCGGCTGTTTCTACGGTTGAAATAGCAGTATGCAACAGTTCAGAAACTTCTAAGTCAGCCTCTCAAACACCTCCAGGCCGCCATAAATCTAAAATCTGTATGCTCGTGAATTATCGTTGAGTAAGAAATACTTTAAATAATTCTAAAAGCAAGCGTCTGTATTTAGATTTATTTCCCGTGGCTACAATATTACAATATCATTTACTGGCCTAGTCGAATGCCAGTTGCCACGCCGTTACCGCCCCATCCCGAGGGTCCAGTATTGCCTATATTGGCCCAGTACTGCAATGCAGTATTTGTTTGAGCACACTTCCCAAAAAGAAAAAGAAGACGAAAAAGAAAAAGATGAAGAAGAAGAATAAGAAGAACACGAAGAAGATGCATAAAAGGAAGACGACGACGAAGAAGACGGATAAGAGGAAGAAGGAAAAGAAGAAGTAAAAAGGAGAAAACGAAGAAAAAGAAGATAAAGAAGAAAAAGAAAAAGATGAAGAAGAAGAAGAAAAAGACAACAACATAAACTACGTTCTCAAAAGAATAATCAAATTTACCTGACTGCTGAAAATACGGTCATGTGGCTACCTCTATACGCAGAGGGTGTTTTGAGTCAATCCCACAATGCACCAGTTTTGGGAAATTTCACCTCAATAGGGTCATGTGATCACATGAAATTCCTATCCTTAACACATAAAAACCCTGACTTTAACGCTCATTTTAGCCCACAAAACATTAGTACTTAGGGAATTTTTTGCATGATTATGACATTTCTTATGGTTCTCAAACTTTTGGAACACTTTTTATCCCTAAGTACTGACATGTTTAGCTATGTGTTTCGTACAGTATGGTATAGGCACATTGCTATGCATCATGGGATTGATTCAAGACACCCTCTGCTCTATACATATATGAACACTGAATAGGCAAATGGGCCTAAACAAACAATTATGTAGCCATTAAGAAACCGTTCGACGAGGCTTTGGGACGAGTAAGCCATTTTGCCTAGATAAAAGCAGCACGAAATGTTATTTATCTGGAACAATCCCATTGGGATATTAAGCAAGAACATTGTGCGATAGAATTTGATGTTTGATGACACTAACGGATGCCTTTGACGGCGACATACAGTAAAGTCGAATGATAAGTAACGTGACTGGTATGGGAAAAATAGTAATATCACAAATGTAAGTTTTAATTTTGAGGTGTATCATGAGCATGCTTATTCCTATTATAGCTTCGCCTCTTTCACCTTGTGTACACCGATATGCAAACTGGTAATGCTATTACAATTGTGTTTGTTGTTATTTTTGTTTTGTTTTTGTTTGTATTTTGTTAAATTTCGAGCTTTAAATTGTCTGTTTGTTTGTTTGGCATCTTTTCATTTTGTGAAGATATAATTTATTGACGGGCTTCATAAATTCCTCCTCCCCCGAGAATTCGACTGTGTCCACAACCTTTCTTTGAAACTCATAGAATTTCTTGGATCCCCATAACAAGAAGCTTTGCGGATGGACAACGCAGTAGGGCAGAAAACGCAGTAGGGCAGAACGATTTTGGCATGCTGGAACCCGTCCCCTTAACTCGTGCGTAACCCTACGTGTACTAATGCTTATATCCTACACAATAGATCTTTTCATACCAGTTACACAGTGCTTTTGGACAAATTGGTCTACTCAGGCATGACATAGTATGTACGTAGATTTACGACTGAGTTTCTGGAACTGACATGTATAGATACGTTTAAGAACTTTACCAATATTCAAAGCGAGACTGAAGTTTATTGTATGCATGGTGCAGAATATTTAGAAGCAAAAGCGTTGAATAAAAATAACCTTTTCTAGAGAGAGGTGTTATCTTCATGGACTGCGTATAAACAACTGGTAAAGGTACAAAATATTCTCGATTTAAAATCGCATATAATATGGAAGAACGAGTGTATAAAAAAGGTAACAAAATATTGTATATTAAAGGTACATTTCGTGATTTCAGCACCCTCGGTTTGATTATTGATCACTGATATCCTTGAGAAAAGCTTATACTCAAAATTTGAGCTTATCCTGATCTTGCGGTTTTGTGTTATGAGCAATTGCTCGTTTCCCACGGTCCCATAGGCTACTGTGCTTTACGGACAGAAAATACAAAATTGCGAATTTCTTGCAGATGCGACTGAATTTGCACGTAAGATTGGGAACACGTGGATTACTAAGGCTAACGGTTCAGATGATATAAAAATCTCAACATTTTTTTTTTGGTAAGTCGGTGGGGGGGGGGGGTGGCACGAGGCTGTGGATCACGAAATGGCCCTTTAAGAAATGGGATGAAAAGATATCCGTTTTGTGAATAATTTATTTGATGAAAAGGGAGACTTTTGTACAAGGGGAGAATTTGAAGCAAAGTTTGATATAAAAACTATTTTTTTTTAAATTTATGAAGGTATACGAAGATGTATAAAACGAGTTACAGAAACAATTACAAAAAGAACAGACGAACCTAAAATTTTATTATGTCCTTTTCGACCACAAATCTGAATCATCTGAAAGATAAGAAAGGATGTCAAAAATATACAGAATTCTTTCCAAGGATTCTTCAATTGACAACCAAATGAAACTAAGTAAATGGGGACAAAAACTGCACAAAGAGATAATTCCTGAGGATTGGCTGGACCGGAATAATGGAAATAGTTTGGATAGTTTGCCTTTTAATACTTTCAGAGAAGCAAAATAAGGTGGTTCAATACCACCTTAGTTGCAACATATTATTCTTTATTCTTGATGAAGAAAACAACTGATAAACTTTGTGATTTTTTTTAAATAAGGAAACAATAACACACATTTTGTAACATCCGAAGTTGTGACAAAGGTTTGGGTAGAACTTTCCAATTCCTTGTCAAAGTGTAATTTGTTCATGACAATAAACGAAAAAAAAATATTCATTTTTTTTTTGCTGATAAAGGGAAATAAAGCAATCGATTCAATTATATAGCCTGGATAACATATATTATCTATAGAGAGAAATGGTTACACAAAATTATAGTTTTGAGATATGAAAATAGAATTACAAGGAAATTATGAATTGGAAAATTTAATTCAATATGAAAATATGACACAAAAAGATTTTGACAGGGAATGGAAGAATTATTCCACCTTCTTTAGTAAAAAAAATAAAAGGTATATACACATTTCAAGACGTTACTTCTGTGGCACAAAATTGCTTGTTATATTATTAATTGCTCTAATGCGTATTGCTACTCCAATGCGTGCATTTTAAGGTGGTTCGCATAGACGTCTCGGGGCGATTGGACGGGTCTGGGGAGGGATGCGTGTGGAAGTCTTAGGGGGTGGCGGGGGGTGTTGATTTGTTTTGCTATGGCTTTGTATGCTGGTTTGGACCTGTCTAGTCACCCTTGTGTGTCTGTGGGGCCAACCTTAATTGTTTTTATATCTGATGATATTAATAACAAAATTCTTCAGTGCGCCATTTATCTAATCAAAGGCGCAGAAACAAGTAAGAAAACAAGAAAAGTTGATAGGGTTAGTGCTATCCTCCAAACCCCAAGGGTCCAGGTTAACTTTGATATTAGTGTATTAAATGTTTTACTACTTACGTGCGAAATTAATTATATTTGAATAGTGTTTATACCCTCGTCCAACCAAGAGTTTTTGTACTACGTTCACGACCAATGGGGGGGGGGGGGGGTGGTACATGACTAAAGATGTCGAAATAACTCGAGAAAAAAACCTATGTAGCTTAGACGATGTAAGGCACATTAATAGCCGTATGTACATACGCCTTTGGCCATTTAGACAAGCTGATATTTCGCTGTTATTGTATTCAGCTTTAACATCGATGTTATAAAGGTATTGTTATATATCGTTTAATATCACGGTATACGCTTTCTAATTCAGATCTCAATGCATCTGGTTTAAGTAAGCATTCTTTTTCTTATTCTTGGATCATATCAATTGATAGAAAGCAAGCCAAATGCATGATAGCTAATGTAGGGCTGGAGTATGCGTTGTATACTAAGACAACCACCCTAAGGCTGTCAAATTTAGGTGGTACAATATGGATTCTATAGATTTTCGAAAGTTGTGACGGTTTAATTTAAAAATCGTAAAGTATGCTCCGCGACTTATGGTATTTGAGAGTCACACTGTCGCTGAGATGTATATAGGATGTCGGAATTAATAAAATAACCTATTCGGGAGTATAGCGCCTATGAAACTGGAATCCCGCTTTACATCTCGGGTAATTTTGAAAAATTGGAATACGTAATGACATTGGGCACTGCTTTTCGTCATAATTGCCTTAAACTATTGGTGCTCAATTTCGGAATACAACTTGATTCTCTGATGTATTCCGTTCTGGCCAGAATGACATGGGTCGGTCATAAATCGGGTTGTACAGTCTGCGATGGTATGTTAAATAAGGAGAGGCATGTGACCCAGTGGATATGATGACGGATTCATGATCTTAGTTCAGAGGAGGAGGGAAAAATACAGTTTCATCAAAGAACATGACGACGTACTCAAAAGAATCAAATTGACCTTACTGCTAAAAATGGTATTGGAATTGCATGGCTACCTTCATACTAGTGTAACTTGAACTCTGAAGAAACTAAAATGGGCTAAAATAAACGATTATGTCGCCAAGACAAAATGGGACATTCAGTATAGAGGCCATTAAGATATCATTCGACGAGGCATTGGAGAAAGTAATCGATTTTGACTGAAAAGCAAAACAAAACGAAAAAACAACACGACATGTTCTATATCTAGAACAATCCCATTTGGATAAGGTGGATAAGGAGATCATTTATGCTATGAAAACTGAACAAAGTTTGATCACAATAAGCTACAACAGCAGAGAATTCTGATGACGACTCAAAGTCAAGCGATGCCAAATAAAAGTACGTGACTTGTTTGCAAAAATTGGTAATAATATCACAAAGTTAAGTTTTAATTTTGAGGTAAACGTGAGTATATTTATTCATATTATAGCTTCACCTCTTACATAGGGTGTATGCAAGCTGGCAATACTATAAAATTTGTATTTATTTGCATGTTTGTTTTGGTTGGTTTTTGGCTTGTGTTTGCTTGTTTGTTTCACGTCTTTTCGCTGTGTAAAGATATTATTGATTTGTCGTGCTTTGTAAATGCCTCATCTAATCCCGAATTCGACTCTTTCCAAACTTCCTTAAAAGTCAATGAATTCCTTGGACCCACCCTAGTCAACGAAGGGATGGGCAATGCAGTAGGCAACACTGTTTTTGGCATGCTAGGCGACACCCATGCATGCACTTCAGAGCTCCACATAAGTATAAGTATTTGAAAAGTATATTTTAAAGATGTGGCCTAAGTGTACGTGCCTTCTCATTCGAACTATAATTTGCATAACGCTATGGAGTAAACACTCCAACAACAAGACGAAATGCAGACCTTATGCTGATACTAGACTTTCTTTCTTTCTTTCTTTCTTTCTTTCTTTCTTTCTTTCTTTCTTTCTTTCTTTCTTTCTTTCTTTCTTTCTTTCTTTCTTTCTTTCTTCCTTTATTTCTTTCTTTCTTTCTTTCTTTCTTTCTTTCTTTCTTTCTTTCTTTCTTTCTTTCTTTCTTTCTTTCTTTCTTTCTTTCTTATGATTTACAGTGTGAAACTTATTTATTAAACTTGACAAATTTTATTTCAGTCTTGATCACAAAATATTCTTAATTTGGAAGTTCAGTTGGGTAGATGGAATGGAATACCACGAGAACAAAGATTATGTTATACAGTGTGCACCCCAGATGAAGTTGAAGTTGAGTTTCAATTTTCAATTTAATTGTCGCAGTATATGTAATTACTACGTCGAAAAAGTGGACCTTTTTGGTAATAGTGGACCAAACCTCCCTAAAATGGTCATTTTTGGACTTTTTGAACATCTGATCACCAAAAAGTGGACTTAATTGTCAAAATATCTCTAAATTTTGGACAATAGCGATATCACTGACCGCTATTCATGGATAGCGGGCTCGCACGTAATTGAATAGTCGGCGATTGATACAACCGGAACTTCCCCAGCGGCCATTTTCAAAAGGCCAGGAAGCCGTCGTTACTGCACGTGTACGTTAAATTTGCAATTTACTCAAAATAAGGGAAAATAAAAACTATTTTTTTTCACAACAAGGAATTTTGTTATATTCAAAAAAACAGATCATTATTGAACAAATAAAGAGAAATTTCCGAAAAATATAATGAAATAAACTGAGGAGGAAGTGCCAAATAATAAATAAATCCAGCAAATAAATAGCAGAGCATGTTATAATATAAGATACATGCCTATTCTGAGGTATTTTTCCAACATCTGGGAAATGTGGGAAACTTTGTAAAATAAAGGGGTAAAATTAGTACAGGGGTAAATTTGAAATCGCGTCAAATTGCGTTTAAATGTACACCAATGTATTCGTCTCATTATAAGGATTAAAACAGGTATAGTTTGTATAGGTTCCGACCTTTAGTTACATGGCTACAGCCCTAATAAGGTTCAAGGTCATTCTCGGGCAAAACAATCCAATGCTCAGATTTTGTTGAAACCGGTGTCAAATTATTGCCCTGGTCATACTGAAGCATAAAATTCATTTCGATTCTTTGGGTGACAGCTCTGTATACAATTTGAGGTCAAGTTTTGGTGACCCTTAAAGACCACGTAGACCCCTGTTACACGAATCCAAGTGCCAAACATTGTAAAATAAAGCAAGACGAACAATTTGACACCGCTTTCAACAAAATCGGAGCACTGGGTATCGTGTACCCCCAGGATGACCTTGAACCTTAATAGGGCTGTACCTGTTTAACTAAAGGTAGGAACATAAACAAACTATACCTTCATTTAATCCTTATAATGTGACATATACATTGGTGTACATTGAAAAACAATTTGACTTGATTTCAAATTTACCCCTGTACTAATTTTACCCCCTTATTTTACAAAGTTTCCCACATTTCCCAGAGGTTGGACCCAAAAATTCTGATTCAGCACCCTTCAAACTATAGAAAACATCTTCAAACCTTCCCCCAAATTTCTAGAATGGGATTCTGATTTATAACTCTACCACTGTGGTCAACGTGTTTGTGTCCTTGGCAACATACTTAATCTCAATTGCCTCGTCGACTCAACCGAAATCTGCGGAGCTGTTAGCCTATCACGATCTAGTGGATAGGTTTGAGCGCCTAACTGGCTGTCAGCTTGATGAAACTAAAATGATTCTGTGGTGATTTCCTATTGGCAGCAAAATAAATGTAAAGCGCTTTGACCGTATGGAAAGACGCTACATAAATACCGCATTTATTTATTTATTTATTAGTCTGCTTTTACTCTTACTGATAGCACTCATCAACTTCGCCACCTTAAAATTTGTTTTGTACACTTATATTATCTACCTTAATGAGATAACTTCCTGTAACCCCATCTCCTGCCATGTCTTCTTCTGCTTTGTCTTCTTTTATTTTGTCCTATTCTGTGTTTGTCTTGTCACGCCTTTGATGGCTCACAATAAGTTCCACTTTTTACTGGGTGGGGCAATCTTAATGGCCTCTCCCACACACATCTTCCCCAATTCTTCTTCGTTTTATTATTATTATTAACCCTCGTCTTACCAAGGGGTGGAGGGTGGGGTGGTTACCACCCAGTGAACTTTGCTCCGGTGCGCTAAAATGCCAAAAGCTCGCGTAAAAAGCTTCTAGGTAATCTTTCTCTCATCCTTTCTGGTCATTTTAGCGAAAAAAAAATATATGAAGATAGCACCAAATAGCACACAATTTGATTTTCGCCTATTTTCTGTGGAAAATGCCATTTTCGCCGACTCGCGGACTTTATAACGTCATTGTGACGCCATACTAATATGTATGTTGGTACTTATTTTGGTATCAATTAAAAGAGGAGGACAATAGCTATCATAAGCATCGGGTGCTTTATAACGAATTCTCGAGGGGAGTGGTACTCCCTTGGTAATCCGTGTTAAAAAAAAAAAACTAAAAAAAAAAAAAAAAAAAACTTACCAAGGGGTGGGGGGTGGGGTGGTTACCACCCAGTGAACTTTGCTCCGGTGCGCTAAAATGCCAAAAGCTCGCGTAAAAAGCTTCTAGGTAATCTTTCTCTCATCCTTTCTGGTCATTTTAGCGGAAAAAAAATATATGAAGATAGCACATTCACTGTATGTTTATATAATACTAGTCATTTGCCATCATTTAGAGCTGAAAACCGCATGAAATCCGAAATTCCTACCTTTTTAGCACACAATTTGATTTTCGCCTATTTTCTGTGGCAAATGCCATTTTCGCCGACTCGCGGACTTTATAACGTCATTGTGACGCCATACTAATATGTATGTTGGTACTTATTTTGGTATCAATTAAAAGAGGAGGACAATAGCTATCATAAGCATCGGGTGCTTTATAACGAATTCTCGAGGGGAGTGGTACTCCCTTGGTAATCCGTGTTAAAAAAAAAAACTTGGTAAGACGAGGGTTGATTTATTGTGACCATTTCGTCATGTGAGTGCAACAAAGTCGTAACTGACATTTTTGCCGAAATTGAGTTATTTATATAATATGAAAAAGTAGATCATTACGTTTAATTTGATATACATTTCAGGTGACAGCCTCAATTTATTGCAGAGTTATTGAGCTAAATATGCATATTTAGGTGTAAATACGACTTTGTTGCACTCAAAATTGCATGTCTGTTGAGTGCAACAAAGTCGTAACTGGTAGATACGACTTTGTTGCACTACACGGGAAATCATGTGTGTAGTTACGCCACTTTGATTAGCTAATTCTTAATTAGTTGACTTAATTGGAAAATAAAATATGTGTAAGATATTTAACACTTAAGTGCCCAAGCTAAAAACAACTTCCGTTAGTGCCCAAGGGGGGGGGGTTCCTAGGGACCCAACCCAGATAACCATTTTCCCGTGGGAGTTTGATCATGACACTAACACAAATAAATGGGGGTCACGTAAGAACCACATACCCACAATAAAAATTGAAATCCGACCTTTGACCTATGACCTATGGCCAACTGAAATTGTCACTCTTCGAAACAGAGTGGGTCGCACATTTCCATCCTCAGCAACTCCAATATAATGATTTGAACCAAAATAATTCATTATATCTACTCTAGAATAACCAATTAAAATAATCATTGAAAAAAATTTTTTAGTGTTTTGGTAGCCATATTGTATTTTTCTCAGAAACTTCAAAATCGCCTTATTTTTCCCATAGACTTACACAGTTAAGAGCACGGCATGACAAAATTAAAATTGACGCTATCAGCATATAAAATGTTATTTGATTTAAGTATTATTAATATTAATTAATTACCTCCTAAGGTATATATCTAAGCAAATAAATCCCAAGATTTAATTACTTTAATTTTTTAATTAGTAAAATATCTTGATTTTTTCACTTCCGTTAGTGCCCAAGGGGGAGGGGGGGGGGGGTTCCTAGGGACCCAACCTAATTATTCTAATGAGCCGTGGGCGCGGATGTAATTTTTTTTGTATCGGAGAAGCTGGGTCATAAATCAGGACAATTAGCAAAAAAACTCCTTGAAAAATTTGATTGCGTAACCGAGAAATCGCAAAAAAATCAAATGTTGGGTACTATGGAACCCCCCTTGGGCACTTAAGTGTTAAAAAAATACAGTTTTATCGTGTGTAAGAATTATTTTCATTTGAAAAGTCACAAAAGAATGGAACACAGAACTGCTTCTCCTCTAAAATCATGAAAATGTAGATACGACTTTGTTGCACTCATATGACGATTTATATTCGATTGTGTTCAAATGACTAATTCTTAACTGTAATGCTGCTCATTATGTAAATATTATAGATATGAAATTGGATGTATATTGCACTGGCGGATCTACATAGGGGCGTGCTCGGCGCACGCCCCCTCGTTGGAGGAAGAAAAAAAATAATAATAAACACCTTCACAAGAAGAAAATGTGTCCGGTGTTAAAACTGCCTATCCTAAAAGTTAATATTATTCATTATTAAGCGTGTGCGTGATTATTGTAAGAGGAAATAGCTACAAATTGTAATCTGCATTGCTAATTCATCGATATTATAGTAAGGAAAGAAAATCGCCCATGATACTACAGCCTCGTATTGACAATTTCTCTTCTATATCCCATATGAAATTTGTCTTGATAAAGTACAGCTTAAATAGAGTTTTTATACCATCTTGATTTTTGCTTAATTAAACGATTTCCTAAGCTTTTATTGTATTTTGACAGCTTTTGACGTAGACAACATTTTGTGTGTGTTTTTAGCAAATAAAAATTCATTACCAATATTTTATTTAAATATTAATTATAGGTTTTTAATTTTCTTAATAGCTTTATTTTAAAGAGCTTTATCTCATGATGCCACTCATATGTATGTAGATGGCTCAGTTTTAAAGTTATGACCCTTTAAAGTAAAGGTCCCACCCGCTACGGGCGAGCGGCCCATCGTTCTGCCCATTATTTACCATTATAAACCCTTTCAGCTTTTTTTTTTTTTTTTCAAAACCCACTTTTTCATGCCTGTATACACAGGAAAAAGAAAAACTGCTCATGATTTAAAAAGAATAAAGGCCAATCAGCACCAGTCTTGAGCAGTCCAGGGCCCTGTTTACAAAAAGTTAAGATTAATCTTAAGTGAATTTAATAAGAATCATTCTTCTTAAGTCTCTAACACTTCTTTGTAAGTAAAATTAATAAAATACATATAAAAAGGGATTGGGATTGAACTTCACAAATCTCATATACGAAAATTCGTTGAAATCTCTTCTTATAATTGGCTTAAAGTTTAAACGATTTAATAACTTCAACAGAAGAATAACTCCTGTTTGGTTTCGCTCTTATCGTAAAAATTACTCTGAACTTAAAATAACAGGGCCCGGAAGTGGTTTTCTACATAATCGGTTATGTGATTAGCGTAATTTTTAATTGTATGAACACCTCGATTCCAAAAATTCGAAAATCTTGGATTATTTTCGACAAATTCAGTATAAAATTATTTTTGGTTTTCAAGAAAAAACGGGCATTTCATTATTGATAATTCCAAGTTTAGTTTTTCGACACTCAATTCGGAGGGGTATTCCAAAAATTAGAAAATCTTTGATTTTCACCAAAATTCAGTAAAAATTATTTTGTTGTCAAGAAAAAACCTGCGTTTTCATTGATCCTCCAAGTTTAGTTTTTGTTCGACACTCATTTCTCGGGAAGGGGGTTTCCCCCTGCAGCACTCCCCCCCCCCGCCACAGCGCAGGAGGGGACATCCCCTTTGCTCACCCCACCACCCGGAAACGTCGGTGCCATTGTAGCCAATTCCCCGCCCCCTCGTTCAAAAAATCCTGGATCCGCCACTGTATTTATATTTCATATAGACTGTATTCTTTGCCCTACACTATTGAATTTCCGACCTATTGTATTCTCAATATTATGTCTACTCATGGGAAAATGACGTGTGAATAAATAATCGCTATTGTCTAAACTTTGCTTCTCGCCGATATTCCACGTTTTTCTCAGAAAAACAGGTTTTTCAATCTGGGACCTGATTCTCGATTGAAAAAAAAAACCCTGGCTTCCTCTCTCCGAAAAAAACCTGGTTTTTCGACGTCACAAATGGATTCCGCTGAAAAAACAGGTTTTTTTACGGTTCTGATTTTAAGTGCCATACACGTGTTTATTAGACTTACCTAGCATGTGCAATGTACGTCAATAACAACAGTTTTTGAAAAAGCCGACTATGATATTTTTTTTTCAAATACAATCCTTGAAGGCCCATATGTATATTCCTCTTAATCTATTCATTTGCCAATCATTATAGGGACAAATCCATTTTCTTTTTTCTCCTCTCCTTTTGATATTACACACTCGTTTGAACAACTGCCTATCTCTTACGAGCTTGGGAAACCTATAAAAGGTAGTACATAATACTTCTCTAATTGATAATGATTCATAAATGTAAGGGAAATTGGAACTAAACGTTAGATTAAAGAAAATAATCTGGGGATCTTAAAGAGGTAGTCTAAAAGTAATCTCGGAGGAAATGAACGTGTCCCTCTTTCAAATTTAATACTTCTCAATATCAGGGATCGGTAAGACAACTCAGAAAGAACAAATTATAGCTAAGCCAAAGCAATAAAGGATCCACTCATTTTCGTTGAAAACGTTCGTTGTACTGTAATAAAAAAAGGGGGCCACAACCAGATCATTGTCAAAGTTTCCTTTATTAAATGGAATATACCAAGACCATTCAAGAAATATTCCGAGTAACACCAATCATAAAAAATGACTTCATTATACGGATTTTACTGAAGGAGGCTTGGGATACTGATATTTGCAAAAAGCAAAAAGTGGTCGTTCTTGATGTTTTTCTTCAACGGTGTGCTTGTGTCATATGGGTCCTACATTGATGTTTGGGAAGATGTGATTATGATACAAACATATGTCCATTCGTTGTGATATGCAGTGCCTCCATATCAAGCACCTTCAATACTTTTAACATGTAGTTTTATGACGTAAAATTAGTTTTATAGTGGAGATAATGGATAAAGTGCCTGGTGTTTAGATTCAACTTAAGCACACAATGGAAAGGGTTATTTTAAAAAAAATGTTGAAAAGGTCCTTTATCAATTTATCGGTATTATCGATACCGAAAAAAAGCAATACTTATCTTACGACAATTACATGAATCTCACAAAACTATTGCTCGACCTCAACTAGTTAAAATAATATTTTAATGGATTTGGTTTATTGTCTTGCCGAAACTACACAATCTGGAATCATACTCGTCACTTTATATCTTTTCCTGATGTTTAGGGGTGAAATTAAATATTAAATTATGACCAAATCTAAAAATGGGATTTTCGGAGTTATTTAGATCCACCAGGCTCATAGACATTTTCATTTTAAAATGACAAACTGAAATCGCTGAGGTAATATAGTTTACAAACAGGTCGGATCTAGACGTTTGCAGTACTTTCACGAATGATGTTGTACTTTTGTTGTCATTCTTCATAATCCATTGCCAATCATATTTTTTGGTAGAAAATGGGGTATCAAAATGTAGCTTACTAATCTGAATAAATAACGTCACCTTAAGGCGATCAGATTCAAAATCATGACACTTCCGAAGAAGAGTTTTGACTTCTTGTTTGCGGTGTATAAATACAAACACATAAAATGTAAAAGAGTGAAAATCACTCTTTCAAAGAGTGACTCTAGGGACCAGTCTTTGTTGGAGTTAAATTTTACTCTTTAAAGAGTGAATTTGTTAATGATTACTCTTCATCGATGAGTTATCACTCTCATAAGAGTGAAGAATTGACAGCATTCACCAGTGGCTGATTTAAGGAAAAGGGGCCCCTTTAGCGGCAAGAAGCAACGCAATATCGCACTTTAGTGCGACTAAGGTGTGTCCGAGGGGGCCCTGAGAGCAATATTTTAGGGGGCTCTGTCAGCAGCTGCTGACACTGCTGACTCTTAAATCCGCCACTGGCATTCATTCTCAAAAGAAATTTAACTCCAACAAAGACTGGTACCTAGAGTCACTCCCTGAAAGAGTGATTTTCACTCTTTTACATTTAGACACATAAAAGTGATGTTACACACAACAAACATTCAGAGCCCATAACTAGCTATCATAATCCTGTTTGTACTTATTTCAAGTTGTGGACTTGAAGATACATTTGCAGATAATGTTTTTTTAAATACAATAAAATTGACTCATTCACAGTCATACCGTGAATCCAAATGTTCTCAATTTGAACGTTTAGTTGGATGTGGGCAACAGAACCAAAATCATTAAAAGTATAAGAAGTGAATTCCTTGCCCACCCTTGGCTCGAGGTCCAGTTACGCCCCTGCTGAATTTACAAACTTTCTTACTGATACCGTCCAGCCACTATAGTTGTTTATATATTTCTCATTTGATTTGCATTATATACAGGTTACATTACCAATATAATGTCCGTAAGTTACACGTAATGCATACATTATTTTGTTTTACTTTGTTTTGTTTTTTGTATTTTTGTAAAACACGACGACGTCTTGAATGCTTAATGGTTCATTACGTCGCGAGCACGTCGGCCTTGGGTAGTTTTCTACGGCTCGTTTTGCAGCATTCAATTTATGATCGATTTGACGCCGAAGGGGAAATTGAGCTTATCGAAAAGGCTTTTTGTGGTCAAACTGTTCTACAATATACATTATTAATCGTCATCCTATGTTAGTTCACGCTTTCACAAAAAAAAAAAAAAACCCTGAAAATGTTAAGATATAGATACAAAAGGTTATAACAATATTCCCAAAGGCTGCTTGCAGAAAACAGTCCTTAGACACAACTGAAAGTAGGTCATAATATATTTTTATCCTAAATTAATGAAAAAAAATCATATGCCTATAAAAAAACACGGTCTCAAGAATCTCTAAAAGCGAAAAATAAATAAAAGAAATAAAGAAATACGGAGAACTTGCGGGAATTGCTCCACCAGACATCCGTCGTAGCGTAGCAAGCATACAAGAGCGTAGCTACCACGTATGTAATGTGAAACACCCTATGTCTGGACAGTAACTGCTGCAAACCGCCTTAAATCCATATAGAGTTTCTCAAGCAAAGTCCAACCTATTGAAACAGTCTCTAAGGAGCTTAAGAGAGTCGCATTGTGGAAAGAAACACTTGCCATCAACCAAGTAACACCCGGAATCAGAATTGGCCGATCTAAGGTTTCCTTGTAGAAGTGGGGCTACCTGGAAGCGGATCAGGACAATACCTGTGTTGTGGAACAGCACTACATACAATAGAACATCTCTTTGTCTGCCCACTGCTGGAGCAACAATGCATAGGCAAGGACCTTGCGGAATTGCGAAAATATACAATAAAGTATATAAATTAATGATTAGAAACTCATGAAAATTCAGTATAACACTTTCAATTGGGCAATTTGACAAATTTAGATGATTGCCTTCTTTAATATTCATGGTGTGAAGTTTGCCAGACTTTAATTGGTGGACTTCACAGATGCAATGATCTAGAATGCTGGCCTGTGGCCAACCTATCGTGCAGTATTCATTTCTTTTTTCTTGATTATTTTTTTCCTTTTCTTCTCAAATTATGCCAAATGAGATGAATTCCCTCAAAGCAGATTCGTAAAAGAATGATGGGCAAATTTAGCAATTATATAAATCTGTGAAAATTGGCACATGGAGTTAGGGCATGTCCAAAGAAATATTTTGGGCTCAGGTGAAACACCAGATATATCATGTTTAATGAGATGTTTAACACTAACGTACAAAGGGGGGGGGGTTCTATGGACCACCAAAAAGTTGTTTTCGCGCTGGCCGCTTACGCGTGGGATTTTGCGCCGATTTTTTTTGGAATGTTATGACTTTTAAATGCGCTTCTGATCATACCAAAAATTATTTCAATTGGCCAAGCCGTTAATGAGTTTACTTAGTGGGGGTCCAAGGGAACCCCCCCCCCCATTGGGAACTACGGAAGCTAATTTCAGAATATTTTTAAAAATAAAATAGAAACCAAGAACCAAAGCAATTTTTTTGTGCTGGACATAGTTCACACATTACATGTAAGTAAACAATTATTATTATAGTAACATTAAAAAAATTAAACCCTTTATGTGCTGAAACCAAACAATTTCAATCTGCATGTGCCAAACCGTTACTGTACAAACTCTATGGGAAAATGGAAGTACATTTTGCAACCCCCGTTAAAAAAACCAGTATTCCTAAAACTCTGTTTGTGTTAACTATATGTATGTGGGTCTTCAGAATAGATATCAACATAAATAAATAGGTTTTCAAAATGTTTGGGTTAAGCACAAGGCTCATTGAATTTTCCGCATTTTTTTACAAAATTTCTCGCGTGTTTTGAAAACAATGTTTTGCCACCTAAGTTGCAGCCAAAAATAACAAATTTCATTTTTTGTTGCTGATTTGGGGTTGTCTATGACCCTACATGTGGGTATTAAATTTCCTGCAAAAATTCCCTTGGGGGGAAAGTGGTTTCCTTAGGGGTGTCCCATGGAACCCCACTGGGGCACCCAAAAGGGAGTGAAAAACCCCTTCGTCACTTAAGTGTTAAAGGTGAAAGAGAGATTTTTATGGCACCTTAATATTGTGTCAGAATAGCAATTTCAATAGACTAGACAATCAATAGATTTTAACTGTATTTGGCTATACAGAAATGACTTAAAAGAGAGAAAAAAGGGGATTTCTGATGTGATTATATTTCAATATAAAACATAGGCTGAATTTCGTATTTGCTCCTATACGAAAATTAGAAATTTCAAAAATTTCTGTAATGATTAAAGAAACATTTCTCACACTTAATCCTTTCAGGACGGATTGTTTATTTTTTGATGGAAGCTTTACACGGGCAAAATCATCACATTCATTTTAGGACACCGATATGTGAAATCTCTCGTTGCACCTTATAAGGAGTGGGCAATGAAAGGTACAATGGTGGGCAACTTTACACAAAGTGCATACACTTGTTTTGCCCAAAATTGCTATATAATTGGCCTAAATTTAAGTTGCCCATATTTCGGTTGGAAAAACACTCAAACGGCCCAAGGCGGTTTTTAATGCTAATTAGCCTAAATACGCATTATGTTGGCTATTTATTTAAAACTTGTTGTGCCCCTTAACCATAATTTACAAGTGAGGTGTTTTAAATGAAAAGAGCAAGATGTAGACAACAAAATGTATATCGAAAAGATTCACCAGTTATCGGACGTGGGGCCAATAATGATCGAAAAAACATGCCGAGATAAGTTTTTGTTGCCAATGTGCGTTTCGATATTTGGGCGCACACCACTAAATAAACATTCATGAAATACAAGTAAAATACCACATCGCGCTCTCTGATTTGCCAACCGCTCTTGCCCTGCTGCCAGTGTTTTGCATGTTTTGATAGTTTTCCTATAGATCACAACTGTTGAACTTTTAAAGGAGGTGGCCAATTGTGATATAATTTAGTTTCGATATTAAGAGAAAAAAGTGCATTAGAAACAGCGCCATGACTATTTGAAACCGCATGTTAGCATAATAGCCGCTTTCGACCAGGGCCGGAGGTCGAGGCATTGTTCTCCTAACAGAAAGATTTTGGATTATCTGGATTAATTCAAGTGATGTAAATATATACGTTTTTTTTTCCACCTATATAGAAATACCTCCTTACACAAAACGTGGAGAGATTTAGTGTTGTGCGCCCATCTTATCAGGTAAACATTTACGTCTTTCATCATCGCTGGGCAGGACCTCCACATCTAACTTCAACAGTCAAATGCAAAACCTCATATGTAAAAAGTGGGCCCCAATACTAAAACCTCATATGTGTAATTTTTGGTCGGAGGCAGAAATCACAGCGAATCAAACAGTAGTCCATTTCAAAAAGATTTCGCCTCAGCATCATTAAAAGTACAAAAAGACTTCTCTTCGTGCGTAATATTTTAACTGTTTTCAACCAATCCTTCATTTTGTGTGTTTCCTATAAATTTCAACATGAATTTGGCACATATGAGGTTTGTCATTTCCGCGTTTCTGCTACATATGAATTTTGGAATTTAGAGGCCAGGTGAACATATGTGTGGTTTTTCTTACCCAGCGATGTCATTAAGTCGTAAATATGAAACTGGTTGAAAGTATGCAAATCTAACACGGTTACTAGTAACTTGGTAACAGTTTTCACACAATCTGCCACAACTGACATTACACATACCAAAAGTTTTGTTGGTAGTCAAGAGATCGAAGCTCACATAACTACTTCACTCTAAATTTCAGGGATTTAAAAATTAATCTTAAGGATTGTAGTTAGTTACCAATCAATGTTAGGATTTTAAAATAATCTCTATTGCATTAACATTAAATCATATCAAATCTAATATGATTGGATCTATAAGGCAAATATGATTTAATTTTAAATCGATTTTGATTGGTCACTAACTACAATCCTAAAGTATTTACTTTTAAGTCCCTGAAATTTAATGTGTAACCGTAAGACTTGGTTACAGAATGCGTTAGAATAATATTGCTTTGGGTTAAGATTTTGGAAAAGATAAACTCAGGTTTATCAAAGCGCCGTCTTTCATAAGAGGAAGAAGGAAATAAAATAAGAACGATAGCCAAGTATATAGACCTTAAATTTAAATTAATAGAAATAATTTCCTGCTCACATGAATGTAAAGGCACAATCACTGATAGAACGAAACTATTAGTATACTATTACCGTAACCGTAGCGTCCCATCTAAAACTGTAATAGGAACGCCAAATGCAACCATCAGAATTCATTCCTTCTTAATGGAAATATGAACCGGTAATACTAGAGAAGGTTATGAAATTAAGCTTAGGTATCAATCTTTCCTGAAGACACATGAGTCAACTTGATGTATGTAGATTTTGAAGTTCGATGCTCAGTTTATCTTTACAGGACATGACTAAATAACATCGTGCGTGCCAGATGTTCATGGATGAATAGCTGATACAATGCGCATTTGCAGTATCATTCCATTTCATTACGTTTTACCCTATCGACGCTCTTTGTACATGACTAAAGATGTCGAAATAACCTGAGAAAACCATCTGTAGTTTAAACCGATGCAATGCCACATCTAAGAGCCGTATGTACATACGCCTTTGGCTATTTAGACAAGCTGATATTTCGCTGTTATTGTATTCAGCTTTACCGTCGATGTTATAAGGGTATTGTTAGATATCGTTTAATATCACGTTATACGCTTTCTAATTCAGCTTTTAATAACAATGCATCTGGTTTAAATAAGCATTCTTTTTCTTATTCTTGGATCATATCAATTGATAAAATGCAAGCCAAATGCATGATTGCTAATGTAGGGTGGGGGTATGCGTTGTATGCGTTGTATACTAAGACAACCACCCTAAGCATGCTAAGGCTGTCAAATTTAGGTGGTACAATATGGATTCTATAGATTTTCGAAAGTATGTGACGGTTTAATTTAAAAACCGTAAAGTATGCTCCGCGACTTATGGTATTTGAGAGTCAAACTGTCGCTGAGATGTATATAGGATGTCGGAATTAATAAAAGAACCTATTCGGGAGTATAGCGCCTATGAACCTGGAATCTCGCTTTACATCTCGGGTAAATTTAAAAAATTGGGAATACGTAATGATATTGGGCACTGCTTTTCGTCATAATTGCCTTACTATTGGTGCTCAATTTCGGAATATAACTTGATTCTTTGAGGTATTCCTTACTGGCCAGAATGACATGGGTCGGTCATAAATCGGGTTGTACAGTCTACGATGATATGTTAAATAAGGAGAGGCTTATGATCCAGTGGATATGATGACGGATTCATGATCTTAAGTTCAGAGGAGGAGGATAAAAAAATACAGTTTCATCAAACAACATGACGTCACGACGTGCTCAAAAGGATCAAATTGACCTTACTGCTAAAAAGATGGTATCGGAATTGCATGGCTACCTCCATACTAATGTAACTTGAACACTGAAAAAACTAAAATGGTCTCAAATAAACCATTATATCGCCAAGGAACGATGGGGCATTCAGTGTAGAGGCCGTTAAGATATCATTCGACGAGGCATTGGAGAAAGTAAACGACTTTGATTGAAAAGCAAAACAAAACAAAACAACACTACATGTTTTATATCTAGAACAATCCCATTTGTATAAGGAGAGCATTTATGCTATAAAAACTGAACAAAGTTTGATCACAATAAGCTACAATAGCCATGATAGCAGATGATTCTGATGACGACTCAAAGTCAAGCGATGCCAAATAATAAGTACGTGACTTGTTTGCAAAAATTGGTAATAATATCACAAAGTTCAGTTTTAATTTTGAGGTAAACGTGAGTATATTTATTCATATTATAGCTTCACCTCTTACATAGGTATATGCAAGCTGGCAATGCTATTAAAATTCATATTTATTTGCTTGTTTGTTTTGGTTTGTTTTTGGCTTTTGTTTGTTTGTTTCACGTCTTTTTGCTGTGTTAAGATATTATTGATTTGTCGTGCTATGCAAATGCCTCATCTATCCGATAATTGGATTCTTACCCATCCTTCCTTAAAAAGTCCATGCATTCCTTGGATCCACCACAGACAAAGAAGGGATGGGCAACGCAGTAGGCAACATTGTTTTTGACATGCTAGGCGACATGCATGCACTTCAGAGCTCCATACTACTTAAGTATTTCAAAAGTATATCATCGGCTACGGCTTCGTGCCCAGATCTTGTTGAAATTCTCATGAAATGTTGGTATTGGTGAAAGAAACATGTGTGCTAAATTTTATTTTTTTCAAAAAAGCATTTTAGAGATATGTCACGTAATGCGTTTTCAAATTCCCATAGACTTTGTACAGGGGCTGATTTTGGCTATATAAAAAATGACCAAAATGGGGCAATTTTTTGAAAAACTACACATTTTATTTCAATTATTTCTCAAGTAATTGATGAGTTATAAGATTGGTTTTGTTTTCAATGGTTAAAGAAGTATCATAATTACATATTTTTTTTTATTTTTCTGTATATCATCAAAAACAAAGAACAGGTGGTCGCAACAACACTTTTTTGTTGAAGTATTTCTAGAAATACTGAAGTATCCATTTTTCATAATTTTTCCTAGAAGAGACTACAACTCCCTTGGTGATGAATAAGGTGTCATATGAAAGGAAATCAAATTTAGAAAATTCTCACGTTAGATTTTGCAGATTGAGTGTTTCTATTTGAAATAATAGGTGTTTCTAATTTTCCCTAAAATTATTGTTCCCTAAAATTATTTTTTCTAAAGAATTAAATACTTGATTAAAAAAAGCCAACGTGAGATTTTAGGTATTTTGTTTTTACACACATCCCTGGGAAAAATATTTATTGTAAAAATTAGGGAATTTAAAAAAAATAAATAAAAACACTAAAACAAATCATGCAGTTTTGAATCTGCAAAAAAAAGTGGAGCAGAGTTCAATCCTTACCATAGTCAAGTTTGAAATAAATTGATTAAGGGGTTTTGATTTTATGGTCATTTTTCTGTAAGACCGTTTTATCCGATGATCCTACCTTAAGTGTACGTGCCTTCTCATTCCAACCATAATTTACATAACGCTATGGAGTAAACACTCCAACAACAAGAAAAATTAATGCCGACCTTATACTGATACGAGAGTTGGAAGAGCTATGTATGTCTTTCTTTCTTTTACCTTTCTAAATGGTGATTTCAACTGCCAAAGTCATTTGCGCCAGAAACTACTTTGAGTGGGAACTCTACTTCTGGTTCTCGTGTGGTGGAGTGTCACATCTTGTTTGTCTTGCTAAGACATTTTAATAGTGCGGATGTTTTTTTTTCTGTTCTAGTCTTTTTATCCAACACACATCAGTTAAGACTAGTGTTTTTATGTTGTAAACTACTTTGGTTTTAGTGAAGTTTGGATTGCTGAAGGTGCTATTAACACAATAGCTTTTCTTATCATTTTTAAACAAAGACGTAAGTTGAAAGACATTCACATTCAGGAATTTAGAAGAAATATCGCCTCATATTAAAATTATGGTAATACTTGCAATTTAAATATTGAAAATATTGAGACTTATTTAAACTTGACAAGTTTTATTTCAGACTTGATCATCAAATTACGCTTAAGTATTCTTAATTTGGAAGTTCAGTTGGGAAGATGGAATGGAATACCACGAGAACAAAGATTATGTTATACAGTGTGCAACCCAGATGAAGTTGAAGTTGAGTTTCAATTTTCAATTTAATTGTCGTATGTAATATACTAACGGACGCGTAAAAAGTTGGACCTTATTTTTGTAAAAGTGGACCAAACCCCTCCCTAAATGGTTCCTTTTTTGTGACTTTTTGAACTCTGATTCACCCAAACTATCTCTAAGTTTTTGACCTTTTTATCAAAATATTAAGCAAGAATTGGGAACCCTTTTTCCCTTTTGGGTGAACCTTGCCGGACATGCAGAACGCGTGCACGTATGGTCCCTTTACGTTGTTTAATGAAATAATACCACCAGGTAGGTGTAAAGTAAAAGGTAAAAGAATCACTACGGCTTCATCAATATTGATGTTGATTCACTTCTGAAATTTAAATGACAGTAAATTAGTACTCATGATTTGGACATCGCGCGCAGCGGAAGTCGAATTACCAACGTAACTTAGGCATCACATCCGGCCCAACTCGAAAAATGCCACTATCGGCTGTTTCCACGGTTGAAATAATAGTATGCAACACGGCAGAAACTTCTTCATAGTCAGCCTCTCAAACACCTCCAGGCCGCCATAAATCTACAATCTGTATGCTCGTGAATTATCGTTGAGTAAGAAATACTTTAAATAATTCTAAAAGCAAGCGTCTGTATTTAGATTTATTTCCCGTGGCTATACTATTACAATATCATTTACTGGCCTAGTCGAATCACGCCGTTACCGCCCCATCCCGAGGGTCCAGCATTGCCTATATTGGCCCAGTACTGCAATGCAGCACACTTCCCAAAAAGCAAAAAAAGAAAAAGATGAAGAAGAAGAATAAGAAGAACACAAAGAAGATGCATAACAGGAAGACGACGACGAAGAAGACGGATAAGAGGAAGAAGGAAAAGAATAAGAAAAAAGAAGAAAACGAAGAAAAGAAGATAAAGAAGAAAAAGAAAAAGAAAAGATGAAGAAGAAGAAGAAAAAGAAGAAGAAAAGAAGAAAGACTATAGTTACATAAAACAACATAAACTACGTTCTCAAAAGAATGAAATTGACCTGACTGCTGAAAATACGGTCATTTAACTATATGACTACCTCCATACATATATGAACACAGAATAGGTAAATGGGCCAAAACAAACGATTATGTAATCATTAAGAAACCGTTCTACGAGGCATTGGGACAAGTAAGCCATTTTGCCTAGATAAAAGGAGCACGAGATGTTATTTATATCGTCGCCCGCATCACATACTGTCGTATTTCACATTTTTGAGGTTTTTGCGAAATTCCGCCTACTTACTTAGTTCATCGAGTTCTTGCCATCCACAAAGTTTCAAAATGTGAGGATGCCTAATTAATTAGTTTATAATTACTGATTTTTGACATTTTCCTCAAAATCATCATATCCGTGTTTCACATACTGTCGTATTTTAAAATCGCCATTCATTTACACGTGTTTGATATAACGTTCTATTTTGCCGATCTCAAAATAAACTATTTCCGATACAGATCTATTTTGAAGTATTTCCGTCGTTAGTTCGTAAACAAGCTTTTCACATAGTGATCTATTTTACGTACATTGAAAAACAACGGTGTAATATGCATCGTATTTTGCAATATACATTATTTGTGATTTCACATACAGACTTATAACTTTGTAGCCTAATTAAGATAATATAATTGCAGTTTTAAGTTGGATTTATGGTTTATATTGGACTTTAAAATGTTTTCTTCAAAACAGTAAAGTCTAGATGTTTCTTTTATGCTTCGTTTTACCGTATAGACATGAATGTCGCGATATATTTTGAATTGCGATTTTCTCGGAAAACGTGTTTTGTAAAATACGACAGTATGTGATGTGGGTGACGATATGGAACAATCCCATTGGGATATTAAGCAGAACATTAATTTTGTGCGATAGAATTTGATGTTTGATGACACTAACGGATGCTTTCGACGGCGACATACAGTACAGTCGAATGATAAGTACGTGACTGGTACGGGAAAATGGTAATAATATCACAAATGTAAGTTTGAATTTTGAGGTGTATCATGAGCATGCTTATTCCTATTATAGCTTCGCCTCTTTCACCTTAATTGTGCGCACCGATATGCAAAGTGTTAATGCTATTACAATAGAGGTCTTCCACCTTTTGGATTAGCGGTCATCTTGCCGGGAATGGCAAAGTCCATTCAAAATTTCTGGAGACTTTCTAAATCTAAAGAACGACATGCATGTTGGATATGTATGCATAAAAGTATGGGTCACACTTTGAATAGCACAAGTACTTTGAGGTCGGTTATTAAATTGATCTGAATGACGAATACTGCGACCAAAACACCTTTTGTTATAGGTTATGCATGAGTGAGGTGAAAGACCTCTATTGTGTTTGTTGTTGTTTTGTTTGTATTTATTTAAATTTCGAGCTTTAAATTTTGTCTGTTTGTTTGTTTGGCATCTTTTCACTTTGTGAAGATATAATTTATTTGACGGGCTACATAAATTCCTCCTCCCCGAGAATTCGACTGTGTCCACAACCTTTCTTTGAACCTCATAGATTTCTTGGATCCCCATTAGAGCAAGGACTTGGGTCAAACATCATCGTTCATGTCCCACTACATCTCAGCTTTTACACCTTTGGTAGTTAGTATGGACCCTCTTCATCAATGCAAAGTAGTTAGTGGTGTCAAATTGTGGTGTCACTTTTTTTCAATAGGGGCCAATTTAAGTTTCCACAGGGGTCAAACGTTTAAATTACTCCAATCATTTTGAAATGTATGCCATGTTGTCTCTATGCACATTTAGCCATTTTTACCCAATAACTCTACAACCGTTGGTCATAGATGGTACAAACTATACATTTTTGGAATCCTTGTGACTAGACGGACAATATGGCATATATTTCAACATGATTGGAGTAATTTAAAAGTTTGACCCCTGTGTAAACTTAAATTGGCCCCTATTGAATTTGACACTAAGCACATATTTCTATTTATAACACTAGATAGGAAACAGTCAAAAGCCGTAACCATCTTTTCTCGCAGTGCGTACTTATTTTCCATACGTGGTGTCCAATTATTCATATATATTCCCTGATTTCCATAACGTGGTGTACCAATTTATTCATATATTCAGCATTTGCATAGAATGATAACGATGTACCGTTTCCAGCCAACAGGTTATGGCGCATGTGCGTACGGCGTGCGAGTTTCCGCATGGATGACAGAATGAATATTTATAATTTTTCAAACACGGTTACGGTGGCCGCCTATTCTTCAAAACGGGCGTACGCTATCTATTGTTTTTATAATAGAAATCGTTGACACTAACTACCTTGCATTGATTGTAGAGGGGTCCATTACTAACTACTGAAGGTGTCAAACCTTAGATGTAGTCGGGCATGAAGAATACTCCCTAAATAAGGACTATGATATATGGCTCCTGCTCTACATAGAGACAAGAAGGTTTGCGGATGGACAACGCAGTTGGGCAGAACGATCTTGGCATGCTGGAACCCGTTCCCCTAACTTGTGCGTAACCTAACGCGTACTCATGCTTATATTCTACACAAATACCCTTTCATACCAGTTACCAGTGATTTTGGACAAATTGGTCTACCCAGGCATGACAACGACTGGGTTTCGGGAATTGACATGTATAGATACGTTTAAGAACTTTACAAATATTCAAAGCGAAACTTAGTTTATTGTATGCATGTGCCGAACTATAAGAATGTTAGAAGCAAAAAGCGTTGAATACAAAACAAACAAAAACCCTTTCTGGAGAGAGGTGTTATCTTCATGGACTGCGTATAAACAACTGGTAAAGGTACAAGATATTCTCAATTTAAAATCGACCAAATTAATATGGAAGGAAGACGAGAGTGTATACAAATAGATAACCAAACATTGTTGTATATTAAATGGCTTTCGGAATTTCGCAACTTCTGTTTATTCATTGATCACAGATATCCTGAGAAAAGCTTATACTCAAATTTGAGCTGATCCCGATCTCGCGGTTTTTGTATTATGAGCAATTGCTCGTTTCCCACGGTCCCATAGGATACTGTGCGGTAATTTCTGTTACGTTACAAAATACAAAATTGCAAATTTCTTACAGATTGCGACCGAATTTGCACGCAAGATTAGCTAAGGGCTTATAACTGTTCAGAGATATAACAATCTGAACATTTTTAGGGTAAGTCGGGGGACGAGGCTGTGGATCACGAACTGCCCCTTTAAGAAGAAATTGGATAAAAAAGATATCCGTTTTGTGAATGATTTCTTTGATGAAAATGGGGACTTTTGTACAAGGAAGAATTTGAAGCAAAAGTTTAATAACAACAGTTTTTTTTTTTTTTTTAATTTTTGATTGTATACGAACATGTATAAAAAACCGTAACAGAAACAATCCAAAAAAAACAGACGAACCTAAAATTTTATAATGTCCTTTTTGTCGCTTGGGTCGACGAGGCTGATTGAGACTAAGTAGCTTCCCAAGGGACACAAACACGTGACTTCAGCGGGGCTAGAAAACTCACGATTTTAAAACGGAAATGATCACGAGTCTTGTGCTTTTTCCCCACAGGACGCCACACGTGCTCTCACGTTAAGTACATTGTTTTGAAGTCCACAACAGGGGGAAATGAAACCGCCGATACTAGTAAAATACTGTTTTTTTAAAACATTTAAGACTAAGATATTTGACCGAGTACGTTCTGACTTCCTCCTGCCAAGAACATCCATATAAACGATTCGCACATTATATTTGACAGAATTGTCCTAACATTGCACTGTGTCGTCTTCTTTAGACGTACTCTTCCCCTTTCTTTCACATTGGGGTACCCTTCCAGTACATCTCTGCCCCTCACTGGCTTGACGCATAACCCCCACAGCCTCGCGCAAGTGGCTGTAGCCTGCTAAAACTAAAGCGGGATCCTTCTGCTCTACGTCCCACGTAGGGTATTTTAGCCCGCCTGACATGTTTTTTCAGTTTTGTAGACTTAATGGACCCATCTTTTCACATTCATTGCAGGGATAAAACCATGAATATTAATTAATTAAAGAACATATACAGATGTTTGAATCTTTAAAAAGGCATTCATTATGGGAATACAGCCAATTGTTGGAAAAAAAAGATTTGAATGAGTCCGCAAGTGATTGGTTTATTATTTTGCTTCGGGGGACCCATTCATGTAAAAATTACCGTACGTATCCTACATGGAACACCACCGATTATCGTCATCGTCCGTCGGTTTTTGCATCAGTATTAAAAGGTTAAATTTTTACGGTTTTTAAGACCATAATAAACGGTGTCTTTTGGAAAAATAATAGCCCTTTGGGCATAGGGTCATGTACAGAACCTTGATTTAACATAGTCGGATTTATATATAAATCGGTCGCCCCCGAAGAGCAACGGATACCTGATACCTGACACGTGACCTGGGTACCTGACACGTGACCCAAACTATTCATCTCGTTATACCCGTTTCTAACTCCAATACGCAAAGCAGCACGCATTGCTGTATCCTCCATTGTCACAGCGTAATCGGATCAAGAAGTGAACTAGCGTGTGGTTCTTTATCAGACTATTTTCAATGCATTTGAAGGAGTAGTAAAGACTATTTCATGCCGTTCAGTCCATAGTGTGGTACTTTTATGACGCGGACTGGTCATAACTCGATCATTTCCTGATCCATATAGCAACGGTTCACTGTATTTGTAATCGTGGTTCTTCCTAAGATCTGGGTTCTCATGGAAGGTGATTTGTTACCATTTGCATCAAACTGGTGTGAATTGGAGGCCAAAACTTCCTTGCCATGCAATAACATTGGGTTTCGAATTTGACACCTCAACTTTGTTTACATCCAGAGTTCAGATAATTTCAGCTGTGCTTTTTAATTTGGTTTTGTATTGAATGTCCTGTTTTTTCATCTTCTTCTTTATTTTCAAATATGGTCCTGTCAAAACTCACTTCCGTGAAATCTAGGCCGTCGGGGGCCTTATAGCAAAAGTAGACGAGTTCCACCCCAAACCTCAAAATATCAGTAAGTTTCATGGTATGATGTCTATAGGTAAATATTAACTTACCTCTTTTCTGGGCAAACTTCCCTAGGTACCACCCTTCCATATATTTACATGCCATAAATGTTTTATTATTTTAGCTGTTTATAATTTCCGTTTTTATCACCAAGGCAAAATTAAAATAATTTTATATCATATAAATAATAATCCGAGGGGGGTACATATGAAGTCTTTCCGTCCTCTTGTTCAAATTAGTAGTTCCGCCTTTACGATCTTGAAGATCATGATTTGTTTGAGGGTGGCAAATTTTGCCCATGTGGAGTCCCTCGCGACGGCATGACAACATTGCTTTTTTTGCCATGAAACACCTTTGCTTTTCTTTCTCTCTTTGAACTGGGTGTTTTTTTTTATTTCTAAAAAGGATCGGAGGACGAATTCAACAAAATTGGGCTTGTAAACCAGATCGAAAATTATTTTTTTTTCACCTGTCTACAGGTGGGAGATAGGCAGTGATCTCAGTTCCATATTAAAAAAAAATATGGAACTGTTCGCATATCACTGCTTTCTGTTAAATTACCCTGTGCATAATCAAACTCCAGACACTTCCCCGCAACGAATCTCTATCAAAACTAATACCCTTGAACATAAGCGCCATGGCTCAGAGCTATGCTCTCTGTAGCCATGCGGCCACCGATACCTCTAATATCAACACAGCCCTATTTAATTATTATAACCGTCCAAACCATTGCACTCCTGGAATAACTTTGTGGGTGTGTTTCCCAGTAGCATGTAGCCATTACAGGCCCCATTTCCCTCTTGGCCTCCCACGTTATACTTCACTGATGCTTACATCGCCCTCATAAACAATTTCAAATTCCCTCCAAAATACGTACTTCAAATAAATAATTCATCATAGCCTGGGAAACATGTCTTTCTTATTTCATTCGCATGGGAACACAGTCTTTTTCATTCTAGTGTGTAATCCCAATAATTACACACCACCAAACCCATAACCATTCATAAACTGAAATAACTCATCAACCAATTTTTGGGGGGTGGGAAAGTAAAGAAATGTAAAGAACGAGCTTTTTGGTGCAAGTTGTACCTATGGTGGACATACGCAAACATTAACCTTTTTTTGGTGTAATAAGGCCTGTAATGAAAGAAATCAATCATCAAGCCTAATACAGAAATAACGTATAAACCCCATTATAATTGAGAATGATGGGTAGTCCCACAATTGACTTTGATTGCCCAGGTCCATTTGCACACTAAATGGGGAGATGATCATACCTTTAAGCCTTAGTAAAGCATTGCAGATTTATTCCAACCGTCTGACTTATTCATTTTGCGTGATATCATGATATCTTCATTTGAATGTCCTACCGACATCAAACTAAAATACTCTATAAGGCCTGACTAAATGTTCTTTTTATGTGCTAAAACTTATTCAGCACTGTGTTTTCAGTTTGTCAGAGTAAAAAAAATTCGTTTACATCTACTAGTGGGTGCAAACTTTTTCAAACAGCCTTACAAGTTGAGAGGCAGAGAGACCGCCCACCAAACTATCGTTATACGACCCTCATATCTGGCTATGGTATTTATCTTTGTACCGCTGCGCAACTCAATATAGACTATGGGCGTAGACCAAGTAACAAGCTGCATAACAAATTCCGTAGTCCCTTCAAAGGGATAAGACAAAACCCGGTGTAAAATTATTGATAAATTATTAACATGACATAACCGTCTGTTGCCCCAAATAAAACTTGCACATTTTCTTAAAAATGAATAAAATGTCACATCAATTTCTCATTCATAATATCAGTGACCAATGGATATGTATAGACTTCAGCAAACCATTAACTAAAGATATTACAATGGGCCCGGAATGCGGAGCCATTGTTATAGCCAGATGTTATCACCTCCACGATTCGGGTTGAGTAACAAAATACCCGTCCTCTTTCACAATAACTGACCAGTTTACATTATGATATAGGTCGTTGACCCTAAGTTTTCTTCTGAAAGCGCGATAAATTGAATACAAAATGAAGTTAAGCAATAAGTTACGGATTTTAATTCTGCACAAAGTTGTTAGGTCAAAGCTTGCCCAGCAACATTCTGCCATGATGTTTGTCTTTCTTCCTTTTCGAATAAATGATGAAAAACATGGACAAAGTTAATTGAACACGCACTATAGAAGCTCAAGATTTATTTATTTGCGAATGAGGATAAGTATTTTGCGCTTACGTCATTAAAAAAAGACTTCGTCTAAATCGGAGAGGTGGTAACACCTGAATCTTTTCAACCGCGAGACAATATAACAATGGTCCCGCACTCCCAGATGAAAATCAATCTGAAGTGTTTTTCTACACCGCACACCGGGCCGGTAATTGAATATCTTTAGCTTCAATGTTTGCTGAAGTCTAGCGTATCTATTGGTCACTGATGATATTGGGGGAAAAAATTGAAGTGACATTTTATTCATTTTCAAGAAAATGTGCAAGTTTAATTTGGGGCAAAAGACGGTTATATGATTTTGATAATTTATTATGAATTTACACTTGGTTTGCCCTCCTCCCCTGATGGGGACTACGAAACAACAGCAAAGAAGAACATGCCCCAGCGTCTAATAGACGTCCGCCATGATCCTCCCGAGTATCACTTCTAAAAAAATCAATTCCAGTACATATATTAATGACCAGTCTAGCCACCGAAATTCAGACGCATGTTTGACGTATATCGTATGACGGTCATAGAACACTAATGCTTAACACTATTATCAATCCGTGTCTACACCCTAACCCAATTCGTAGTGGTTCAGCGGCATTATTTTTTGACGATGCGTTATCCAATTACAGCTGTAGTCTCGTTACATTCTCGAGCTTTTTGGGTCATCCTCGTAACCAAACCTCTTTCCGATATGCAATCCGCGTCTTTCAGGAATATCACCAGTAGTATCATCCACATATGAAGGATCCCCTATTGCACCTTAACCCCAAGTCTGGTTTAAATCGGACTTAAACTCTTCAAAGGAGACGCAAAAAACGAAAACCTAACCAAAACTTAACCAAACTGGAACACACATACACATACATACACATACGGACATTCGCACCCTCACAATATCCCCCCTGCTTTTCAAGCCAGGGGGATAAAAAGGTCAATCTCAATTTGTACAGGGGTCAACATTAAAAGTTAATCTGATTATTAAATACTTGCAAATTATTGCCTGAGATAAGAGGACTCCCAAAAAGTATAGTTTTGATTATGTTAAATGTTAATACGGAGATAAGGGGTCAAAGAAGGTCAACACCAATTGAATTATGTTGCCCTATGACCTATTTTGTCGCATAATATGATAACTATGCATTGCAGATACCGGGTGTCTAAAAAAAGGAAACCCTCAAAGCGCCCTCTATTTCACGAAAAGAAAAGAGTAAACCATACAAATTGAAATTGGTACCACTTTTTCATTTTATTCCCTGATTGTTACTGTCTGAGATGTCTTTAGACAATACACATGAAGACAGATGCAGGCTTGCACTCTCTTTTCCATTTCAATAATCGACTTATAATCATTCTTGTCCGTCGGATGCTTGCAAAGGCAGCGGTTATTCTATTGCGAAGTTCTGGCATGGCTCCTGTACACACACTTCACCCATTAATGTTTCCACTAGGGCGAGTTCTAGCGGACTAGCGGAGTCAAATCCGGGGATCTTCGCAACAGAATAACCACTGCCTTTGCAAACATCCGACGGACAGGAATGATTAGAAGTGGATTATTGAAATGGAAAAGAGAGTGCAAGCCTGCATCAGTCTTAGAGGCTGCCAAGTTCCCCAAGTGGGGGGGGGGGGGGCAGAGCAGCGCAGTAAAGAAGAATGAGGCAAGATATTGGAATTTCTTATAATTGAAACTAAACTTTTCAATATCAGAAATGACCTTGGTCGCAAAAACAAAAAAAAAAAAAAAAAAAAAAAAATACCGGGTGTCTAAAAAAAGGAAACCCTCAAAGCGCCCTCTATTTCACGAAAAGAAAAGAGTAAACCATACAAATTGAAATTGGTACCACTTTTTCATTTTATTCCCTGATTGTTACTGTCTGAGATGTCTTTAGACAATACACCTTCTCCAAGCACATTCTTTCGTGTAGGGTTTCTTTTGTTTTTGCGACAAAGATCAGTTCTGATATTGAAAAGGTTAGTTTAAATTATTAGAAATTCCAAGATCTTGCCTCTTTCTTCTTTACTGCGCTGCACCGACCCTTCCCCCATTTGGCTCCCTCTAAGACCATGAAGACAGATGCAGGCTTGCACTCTCTTTTCCATTTCAATAATCGACTTATAATCATTCTTGTCCGTCGGATGCTTGCAAAGGCAGCGGTTATTCTATTGCGAAGTTCTGGCATGGCTCCTGTACACACACTTCACCCATTAATGTTTCCACTAGGGCGAGTTCTAGCGGACTAGCGGAGTCAAATCCGGGGATCTTCGCAACAGAATAACCACTGCCTTTGCAAACATCCGACGGACAGGAATGATTAGAAGTGGATTATTGAAATGGAAAAGAGAGTGCAAGCCTGCATCAGTCTTAGAGGCTGCCAAGTTCCCCAAGTGGGGGGGGGGGCAGAGCAGCGCAGTAAAGAAGAATGAGGCAAGATATTGGAATTTCTTATAATTGAAACTAAACTTTTCAATATCAGAAATGACCTTGGTCGCAAAAACAAAAGAAACCATAAACAAAAGAATGAGCTTGGAGAATGTGTATTGACTAAAGACTACTGAAACAGTAACAATCCGTGGATAAAATGAAAAAGGGGTACAAATTTTCAATCGGCCATTTTTCAGTGTCGGAAACCTAATGAAATGCACTTTTCAGATGTGTATTAATTTGTATGATTTACTCTTTTCTTTTCGTGAAATAGAGGGTGCTTTGAGGGTTTCTTTTTTTGAGACACCCGGTAGTACAAACTATTCCTTATTTTGACACAATAAGCTAGATGAACAACTTCTTTCATTTTTTACCAAAATTTGAGCAACTTCTGATTTTGACCCCAAATATATAAAAATGCGAAATATCGATTTTTTTTAAGGTGATGGTGAATCTTTGCCTTATTTTAATTGAGACCCGGTGATTAAATAGCGAGTCTTTGCAAAATTTGAAGGACTTTCGCAAATTTAACCTTTTTGGATGAATTTTGTGTGCATTCACATTGTCAAATTAGTGTGTTTCTGTCATTACCCGCGTATCCAAAAATGTAAACCTGTCTTAATTACTGCCATATTCACTTATATAATGTTGAATCACCTCACTACTGCCCCAGTTTTGTTTTGTTTGCTGTTGCTGCTTTCACCTTCCTTATGGAATATCACATTTGCTAGGTCATCGCTCGCATATTTGAATATGTATGTGTTTTATAATTATTATTGCAATGTTACCATGTGGGCTGTGTCACACCTATCAAATATCCCTTTAAATTCACGTGGTAAACGATGAAAAGGTGTTTTGTTTTTGCAGTGTCGCATCCTTTGTCGATTGGCTGCATTTCGTGTGTTGAGAATTAAAAGGTTATAAATGACATTTTATCAAAATAATTTTGAAATTTACATTTGCTAAGCTTTAAAATGATATGTAATATGTCTAGGTTTTCAAAAATAAATCTGTTTAAAGGTCCCACATCCGCTAAAAAAACCGAGAATAGTACTCAGTTGTTGGGTCTCCAGTGAGCGGTTGGTTTGTAGTAAGAATGGCAATTCTTACTGATAAAAGCAGTTTAAATAAATGTAAAGCAAGATCATCATTTCTTTTGATTTGAATAAATAATAAGTAAAAGAAAACTTATTGAACAACAAGTACTTTACGCTTAAGCTTAAGAGGCCAGGTAAAGTGAACTGAAGTACTTCCTCAATAACGCTATTCAACATGTTCTTAGACAACTGAAAAGAAGCGAAAGTGATGCGAAGTAGTTTCTTTTTTGTTAAATATTATTTCAAGAGTGTGCCAAACTACGGGAGTTATTTTTAGATTTAGCTGGCAAATCTACTAATGCAACTTCAATAACATGACCGCGAGAGCATTAGGATATATCTGTTTTTACAGCCATTTAACTACTCTTTACATAGAAAATACACGTGGTAAGCTATTGGCTGAAAATGAAACTGATACCCGAACACTTCAATCGTAGGCAATGTAATGTAATGTAATGTAACCTGGCACTTATAATGCGCCATTGCCAGAGGATTCAAAGCGCAAAACAAAAACAAATAAAAAAAAACAAACAAATGCAAGCAATAAAGGCATTACAGCAGAAAGATCAAACAAATAAATAGGTCTTAACAAGAGACTTAAAGCTACTGACACTGGAAGCACTACGAATATGAATGGGAAGCATATTCCATGATTTTGCAGCAGCCACCGAAAAGGCCCTGTCTCCAACGCATCTACTTGTCTTCGGGATCAACAGATCCAGACCATGACATGAGCGGGTGGTAACAGAGCCAAGCCGCTCATTACCACAAGACAATCTTTACCACAAGACAATCGGCGATGTACTGGGGACAGAGTCCGTTCAGTGACTTGTACACATAAAGTAACGTCTTGAACCTAATGCGTTGACTAATGCGAAGCCAGTGTAAATCATTGAGCAAGGGAGTGACATGAGCGGATTTGGGCTTCAAATAAACAAGACGGGCACATTTGTTCTGTAATTTCTGTAGGCGGTCAAGGTCTTTCTGAGACATACCATTAAATAACAAATTGCAGTAATCAAGGCGTGATAGAACCAGGGACCGGACTAAGTTGGACGGATTCTGGTGAGATTGCGGATCTGCCAGTTGATGGACTTGTACAAGTTGGTAACATGCTGTGACATAGTCAGTTACGGATCAAAAACAACACCAAAGTAACGGATGGACGAAGATGGTGTAATGGTGGTATCATCAATGTGGAGGCTAAGATCTTGCAGTCTTTGTTGGTGGTGAACAGAGGATATTACAAATCGTCGCTGGGCGGGAAAAACCTGATATGTGCATTTGACCTTAAGAGCAAAAACCTCACATGTAGTAAAAACGGTAACATGACAAAACCTCATATGCAACATTTTCAGGTGACACCAAAAACTAAATAGTTTACTGTAATGCCTTGCACAAGAAAAGTTTTCCTTTCTAAATATAATTAGATAACAATTTACCACAGATACTCAAATAAACTGCCATATGATTTACTATCATATTTGACTCGAAATTCATACTAGAACCCGATGTGACCAAAATGCACATAATGAGGTTTTAGCACTGGGGCCCACTTTTTACATATGTGATTTTGCATTTGACCTCTGGAATTACATATGAGGTTTTTCCCGCCCAGCGACGAAATATCATATTTGATATTAATAATAATAATATCAATAATACTATCAATATGTACCCTCTTCGAAGTTCTCTATATAACAGTTTTTTTTTTTTGTTTTTTTTTCTTATCAGTTAGTTGGTAGGTCACAGTAGAAATTGTTGGACAGGGTCATTTAACACGAGCTTCCACAAATACAATAGGCAAACCACGGTTACCCACCTTGCTATTGCCCACAATCCCTACACATGTCTGCAGTTCAAATTGATGAAAATCAGGCCCACGTTATAGCATATGAGAATTCAATTCCGTGATGCAAGTAAATGCAAGGTTATACATTTTCAGACGTCTTCGCTTTCTTAAAACAGATAGAGTAATACGTACACAAACTTTCACATCATATAAGGCCAACTTGGACATGAAGTTGACATTCTGCAACAATTATTCATTATTTTATAATGAATTCGACCTCAAATCAAGACGTTTTCGACTAGCTATTGAGGTTGATTGCATCGAATGTATCGCCTTCTCGTGTATAAGGAAATAACGCTTGTTGGCATGGCCTCCTGATAGTTAAGGTATTTATTTGCGTTACATATTAAATAAAAATAATTTGTTTCTGTAGAATTTTAAGGGGTGCATATGTGAAACTCTCTCCCAATTTTTTTTTTGATGAAAAAGACTTGGTAAATGTATGCAACGGATTGTAAATCATATCTATCGGATCAGGACATATGTCTTTATTTTGCTTTGCACTTACCAAAAAAACAGATGTCGCCCAAGCGGTAAATACGCATTCAAGATAGCCTGGGATACGTGTCCATTCATCCACGAATTGTGTTTTGTGATTACACATAAGAGCAACAAGTCAAGCAAGGGAGGGCATACTTGCATTATACTTTCCGCACTTAAATCGTGTGCTTTACCCCTGAAGTTTCTGATATAGTGCGACCTATAATGTGACGAAAATAATAAAATAATAAAAGTGATGTATTCCCCGTATAACTAATATTTAAATAGTTTCTGGCGGGTCCACAGAAGTAACTTATAATGTATGATGGACACTATAATTGTGGTCCAATGCTAAGAAAGGGTACAAAGAGTGAAGTTCAAAAAGAGAATATTTTTTCTGAATGAGAGAGAAGCGATTTTCAAAGGTGTCAATTAAAGCAACCATCATAAGTTGATTGGTGTACACTAATGAATTTTTGTGATGAATAAATACCTTACACGAATATATCATTTGAGTCCTCACTATGTTCGGGAAAACCAGTTCAAGACAATGAATTAGTTTCTTGCGTATACGTGCTTCGAAGTAAATGCTTTACCATGATTCCAAATTTTTTCTAATTTATTCCCACGTTCTTTCCTACTGACTAAACGAAATCACGTTTGATTTTGAAATTATCAAAGAAGCAACGTGATGGTTTTTTCGATTGTAAACCCGTTTTAAAGGATATCAGCGCATGCAAAACCTTAATCATATCGTATATAACAATTTGGCCAAGTATAGTTTACATCAAGTGTCATGATATTGCTTAGAGTGAAATTGATCATTGATATTTAACCGTCGATTATCCAATAGAAAATGTCGACGCGAGGATACACTTTGAATACGCAGAAAAGGAAATCATCTGTGTTGCATGGTCCCTTACAATACCGTATGACACATTACGATTTACAATATACTCACCTGAACATGCTTGTGAATTATTGTTGAGCTTAGATGACTTTAAATAATTTTAAAAGCAAACATCTTTGCCTAGGTGTACTCCCCGTGGAGAGTATTACATTTCTAACCCAGACGCTTCGTTTTATTTGTAAGAAAGAATATGGGCAATCACCAACATTTGGAAATCGATCTTGTTTGGTTTAAATTCACACAATGAAAGCCCCCATCAATATCGGAAAGAAGGAAAGAAACACACACACACACACACACAAACATATAAACAAACAAATCAAACAAGTACTTCAAGTGCTTTATTCAGCACAATAACCATATCGATAAAAGATTCCACCAAATAAAAATTAGGTATATGCTAGGACCACCAGACAAACCCTGAAGGGTTAAAAAGTGGGGTATTTATGGAATAAATCTACTTTAACAAATAATAATACAAAAAAGCAACCAAATACAAATACGAAACGAGAAACTTAGCCCGATTCCTTCATTTCCGCTATTACACCGAAACAATGCATATAGGGTGACCCAATAAAAACTTTACCCAAAATGAAAGTGATATTTTTTCCACCTTCTGTAATTTGATATCTGTGGATTTTATTTTATCATAAAGAATGGGTAATAGAGCATCTTACCTGATTTTTTTGTTAATTTTGGTTAACATTGTTCTTAAGCATTGTTGAACACAATTGCAACATCAAAAGCAATTATCTTAACGGTCTAACTTTTAGTTTCTATCTTCCACATGTCCTCCCTTCTTTGCGATGCACTTGGTAGCCGGCCCTGGAGTGCATGTGTTGAACAGCTCTTGGTGTTACACGCGTTCTCCTAATTGCGATAAATGCATCGTTTATCCGTCGTCGTCGTAGTTCTGGTAATGTGTTTGGGGGACCCTCATTGTAAACTCTAGCCTTTACATCACTCCATAGCCACATATCTAGCGGAATTAGATCAGGTGACCGAGGGGGCCATTCCACCGCATGCCCTAATCCAATGATCCGATTTGGAAAGACTTCCTGAATGCCGTTTCTAACCATTTACAGACCTGTGTGCTGGTGCACCGTCTTGAAGAAACCAGGCACGACGAATTGCTCAATTTCTTTGCTGCTGAAAAATGCGCCGCAACTCCGGTTCCAAATGTTGATTAATGATGTTGAGATAACCGGCACCATTGAAATTTCCATCAATAAAAATGGGCCCAATTAGGTTGATATTACCTGTAACAGCTGCTAAAACTGCAACTCCCCTGCGATCATTAGGTCTGTCGTAGACAAAATCATTGGGAGGGTTCACATTTTGAGAGTTCACTGAGCCAGCCATTGGAAAATTGGCCTCATCAACAACAACAACAAGTTCTCTTAAGAAGCGCCGTGGTCTGTTGATAAGCCAATTCCAAAACGCCAGCCTACGTTGAGGATCACCTGCATCCAAATTATGGCGTCTCACAATTGATGTCATCACTAACGATGCGCTGAAATGACGATCTGGAGACATTTGCGACACGGTTTCTCCTTATGCTTGCGCGTGGGTTGTTGCGAAGCTCCTGTCTCACAGTTTGAATGTTCGCAGGTGTTTTGACGCTCCTAGGCCGTCCGCTTCGTCCTTTGTTGACATTTTCCAAAGTTCCCTCTGCTTCGAACAGTTTCCTCATGTTACCGATAGCAAGCTTGGTTGGTACTCTCACTCCAGGGAACCTGTTTGGCCATTGCCGTTGCACAGCTACATAGCTACTAGTTTGGTAGTAAATCTTAACCGCGAAGGTTCGTTGTTGTGGCGTAAAGTGAGGTGCCATTACTATGAGAATGTTTAAAGTTCTCGTTCAAGAAAGATATCTGGCTTTAAGCACAACTGCGCGCTACAGTATGATTTTAGATTTGAAAAGCCCGCCCTGACACAAGACAGAAAACAAATATTTAGCACAACTGCATGCTATGATTTCACATTTGAAAGCCCGGTTGCCAACACAATTGATGTGTATGTACAGTACTTATCACTCCATCATGAAATACCCATGGGCATGCCTGTTTTGCTGACTCAGTGTTCGTTGGACCATATCTTGAAAACCACTCAACCAATTTTTTTTTTTTCAGGCAAGATGCTCAATTACCCATTCTTTATGATAAAATCAAATCCACACATATCCAATTACAACAAGTGGAAAAATATCACTTTCATTTTGGCTAAAGTTTTTATTGGGTCACCCTGTAGTTCCACCTTTCGTTCGCTTTAAGATTTCGCATGAATAAACCTCAAATCTGAGTTAACAGAAAGAATTTCCCGAGTGCATGAATAAGGAAAGGCGTTATCACAGAGTGAGTGAAGCAGTACCGATAACGTACGTGCTAACTCTCGGGATCCTCTTACTGTGGCATTTTCAGCATTGCTTCTAAAACTACAATAGGAATGTCAACCGTAACTAGAAATGCCACCAGAATTCCTTCCTTCTTACTGGAAACGTGAGCCGGTAATAGTAGAGAAGGTTGTGAAAGTAAGTTTAGGTATCAATCTTCCCAGAAGACTCCCGACTCAACTTGATGCATACTTTGAGGTAAGGTTGGTAAATGCGAATAGTCATACTGGGCTTTATCTTTAAAAGACGTGGATACAGTGATGGCCATGGATAATATAGTTGATACAATGTACACTTGTAGTATCATATCTCTTTCAATACGTTTTACAGTGCAAAACCTGCGAATTCTCTTGTTGCATGACCTCAATCATGTCTCAGTAACTCGAGACAACCAACAGTTGCTTAGATAGATACAATGTCAACTTTAACAGCCGTAAACAGCCGTATGTACATACATGTATGGGCATCTTGCTCTTACTTCTTTCAACTCTACCATTAATGATGCTTTGGTGGTATTGTTAGATATTATTTTAAGATCATGGCCATACGTTTTCTAATTCAGATTTAAATAACAATCCACCTGGATTTAATACGCATTATTTTCTTATCCTTGGATCATATCCATTTATAGAATGCAGACCAAATGTCTTATCTAATGTAGGAAGGGTGTTCGCGTTATGCATTAAGACAATCACCCTTGGATGCCATACGATGCTATAGATTTTTTAAAAGTTTGTGACATTTTATTTTAGAACCGTAAAGTATGTGGCATCGTAAAGACTTGTGGTCCATGCCTAGAAAGGGGTCCAAGATGAAGTTCAAAAAGAGAATCTTTTTTTCTGAAGGAAGAGAAGCGTTTTCAAAGGTGTCATTAAGCAACCATACAAGTTGATTGTGACACGAATGAATTTTGGGATAACAAAATACCTTAAAACGAATATATCATTGATGTCCTCACTATGTTCGGAACATCATTCAACCTGAATTCATTTCTTGCGTATACTGCTTCGAATTAAATGCATACCATGATTCAAATTTTTTTTCTAATTTATTCCACGGTTCTCGCCTACTGCTAAAAACGAATCACTGTTTGATTTGTGAAATTAGCAAGAAGCAACGTATGGTTTTTTCGATTGTAAAAAACGCCGTTTTAAAGGTACTAATCAGCGCATGCAAAACCTTAATCATATCGTCTAGAACAATTTGTCCAAGTATAGTTTACATCAATGTCATTAAATTTGCTTAGTGAATGGATCATTGAGATTTAACCGTCGATTAATCCAATAGAAAATGTCGACGCGAGGATACACTTTAAATACCAAAAATGAAATCAGCTGTGGTTGCATGGTCCCTTAACAATAACCGTATACACATTACGAATTTACATATACATCATATGAACATGCTTGTGAATTATTGTTGAGCTTAGATGACTTTAAATATTTTAAAAGCAAACATTTTGCCTAGGTGTACTTACGCCCCGGGAGAGTATTACATTTCTAACCCAACGCTCGGTAATTTGACAAAGAATATGGGCAATCACCAACATTTGGAAATCGATCTTGTTTGGTTTAAATTCACACAATGAAAGCCGCCCATCATATCGGAAAGAGGAAATACCACACACCCACACACACACCAAACATATAAACCAACAATCAAACAAGTACTTCAAGTGCTAATTCAGCACAATTAACCTGATCGATAAAAGATCCACCAAATAAAAATTAGGTATATGCTAGGACCCACCATACAAACCCTGAAGGTTAAAGAAGTGGGGTTTATGGAATAATCTACTTTAACAAATAATAATACAAAAAGCAACCACATACAAATACGAAACGATAAACTTAGCCCGATTCGCTTCATTTGCCGCTATTACATACTACACGCGAACAATGCATATAGGTTGACCCAATAAAAATTTACCCAAGATGAAATGGATATTTTTTCCCACCTTCCCCCCCCCCCCCCCCCCCTGTATTTGATATCTTTGGATTTATGTTTATCATAAAGAATGGTATAGAAGCCTCTTACCCTTGATTTTTTTTGTTAATTTTGGTTAACATGTTCTTAAGCATTGTTGAATACACAATTGCAACATCACACAATTTATCTTACGGTCGTAACTTTGTTTCGATCTTCACATGTCCTCCTCTTTGCGATCACTTGGTAGCCGCCCTGGAGTCATGTTTTAACAGCTGCTTGGTGTTACAAGCGTTCTCCTAATTGCGATAAAGTGCATCGTTTTATCCGTCTCGGTCTTAGTTCTGGTCATGTGGTTTGGGGGACCCTCATTGTAACCTAGCCTTTACTCACTCCATAGCCTCCATATCTAGAGCGGAATTAGATCAGTGACCGAAGGGGGCCTTCCACCGCATGCCCTAATCCAATGATCCGATTTGGAAAAGACTTCCTTAATTCCGTTTCTAACCATTTACAGACCGGTGTGCTGGTTGGCACCGTCTTGAAGACAACCAGGCACGACGAATTGCTGCATTTCTTTGCTGCTGAAAACTGCGCCGCAACTCTGGGTCCAAATGTTGATTAATGGATGTTGAGATAGACCGGCACCATAACTTCCATCAATAAAAATGGGCGCAATTAGGTTTGATATTCACCTGTTAACAGTGCAAAACTGCAACTCCCCTGCGATCATTAGGTCTTCTCGTAGACAAAATCATTGGAGGGTTCACATTTGAGAGTTTCATCACTGAGCAGCCATGTGAACTTTGGCCTCATCAACACACAACACTTCGCTTAGAAGCGGCCGTGGTCGTGTTTGACTTTTTTATCCACTTCCAAAACGGTCCAGCCTACTTTGAGGATCACCTGCAATCAAATTATGGCGTCTCACATTGATGTCATCACTAACGATCCCTGAATGACTGAATGCTCTGGAGCCATTTGCGACACGGTTTTTCTCCTTATGTCTTTGCGCGGGGTTTGTTGCGAAGCTCCTGTCCTACAGTTTGAATGTTCGCAGGTGTTTTGACGCTCCTGGACCGTCCGCTTCGTCCTTTGTTGACCTTTTCCGCCAAGTCCTCTGCTTCGAACAGTTTCCTCATGTTACCGATAGCAGGCTTGGTTGGTACTACTCCTCACTCCAGGAACCTTTTGGCCATTGCCGTTGCACAGCTCCATAGCTAATCTAGTTTGGTAGTAATCTTAACCGCGAAGGTTCGTTGTTGTGGCGTAAAGTGAGTGCCATTACTATGAGATGGTTTTAAATCGCGTTCACGAAAGTATCTGGCTTTAAGCACACGGCGTCTCGTACCTTATTATTTAGATTTGAAGCCCGCCTGAAAGACGAAAACAAATATTTAGCACAACTGCATACAATGATTTCAAATTTGAAAACCCTGTTGCCAACACAAATTTGATGTTATGTACATAAGTTAATCACTTCCAACATGAATACCCTGGGCATGTCTGTTTTGCTGACTCAGTGTTCGTTGGACCATATCTTGAAAACCACTCAACCAATTTTTTTTTTTTCAGGCAAGATCTCAATATTAACCCATGTCTTTATGATAAATCAAATCCACCACATATCCAATTACAAACAAGTGGAAAAAAGTAATCACTTTCAATTTTGGGCTAAAGTTTTATTGGTCACCCTGTTAGTTACCACCTTTTCGTTCGCTTTAGAATTTCGATGAATAACCCAAATCTGAGTCACAGAAAGAATTTCCCGAGTGCATGAATAAGGAAAGGCTTTATATGCACAGAGTGAGTGGAGCAGTACCGATAACGTACGTGCTAACTCTCGGGATCCTCTTACTGTTGCATTTTCAGCATTGCTTCTAAAACTCTCCAATAGAATGGTCAACCGTAAACTATAAATGCCAACCCGCATAATTCCTTCCTTCTTCTAGGAAACGTGAGCCGGTACTAGTAGAGAGGGTTTTAAATTAAGTTTAGGGCAATCTTCTCCCAGAAGACTCCCGCTCAACTGATGCAATACTTTGAGGTAAGGTTGGTAAATGCGAATAGTCATACTGGGCTTTATCTTTAAAAGACGTGGATACAGTGATGGCCGAGTGATAATATATTGATACAATGTTTACACTTTAGTATATATCTCTTTCAAATCGTTTTACAGTGCATAAAACCTGCGAATCCTTTGTTGCATGACCTCATCATGTCTCAGTAACTCGAGACAACCAACGTTGCTTAGATAATACAATGTCAACTTTAAGCAACCGGAACAGCCGTATGTACATACATGTATGGGCATCTTGCTCTTACTTCGTTCAATCGCTACTCAACTACCATTAATGATGCTTTTTTTGGTGGTATGTTAGATACTATTTTAAGATCATTGGCCATACGTTTTAAATTTCAGATTTTAAATAACAATCACCTGGATTTATACGCATTATTTTCTTATTCTGGATCATATCCAATTATAGAATGCTACCAAATGTCTTATCTAATGTAGGAAGGGTGTTCGCGTTAGCATTAAAGACAATCACCCTTGGAATGCCATAATACGATCTTAACGATTTTTTAATGAAAGTTGTGACATTTTATTTAGACCGAACGTATGTGGCATCGTAAAGACTTGTGGTCTTTGAGAGTTACAACACGTCTTTAGGATATTATTAATATCAAAATTTATTTAATGAACCAAACCGAGAAATGCTTACACAAACGTTTTTCTGCAGGCAATATTTGAAAATGGAATCGTGATGCTAGCGAGGACGGTTCCATTGGTATTCAATTTCGGGCTATAAACTGATCCTCTAAACGAGAGCTATTCTTTGATGACCAGGAATGGTTCAGGAATTAATCGGTTGAACTGACTGCGATAGCATGCTGAATGGAAGGCATGTGTGGTTCAGTGCGTACTCATATCTGAGAGTTGATATCTAAAGAAATCATCATAAATGCTTACATCTGTGATTGACTTGAACTCGTCTAAGATAATAGCAATACGTTTTTCTAAATACGTCCCTTCGCCTTTAGAACCATGCACTTTGTTTTAAATAATTATTCATTGTCTTATTTTTGTGGATCACATCAATTTCGAAAACACGCTCAGTGATGTTTTTATTCTAAGTAGGACGAGTACGCATTATATAACACTCACCCTAAGGCTGTCCAATTTTAAGTGGCACGTATGGAGTCTGGAGATTTTTGAAAGTTTGTGACAGTCTTTATTTGGAATCGGTAAGGTAGTGCTGCGTGACAAGTCGTATTTGAGAGGTACAACACAGTCTTTGGGAATATTTTTGTTCTGGATATCAAAATTATTTAAACGATAACGCGGAGAAGCAATGAACTGAAATATCGCTTTTTATCTCAGGATATTTCGATAAATGTAATAAGTGAGGGACAGCCGGTGATTGCTCCCCGTCAGTTTGGCCCTTACCATTTGGTGTTTCAATTTTGGACTAAAAACTGGTCGTCTCCAAAGAAGTATTTCCGTGGTGGCAAGGATGCTTTGAGAAGTTATGTGTTGCACTGATCAGAATTGTACGTTGATTAAATAAGAGAGCACATGTGTCGAGTAGTATAATGACGATTCTGATCATAACTGGCTGTTGACGTGACAAAATGGTTTTGGACCTCGCAATCGCTAAATCGTTATAAAAAGAAAGTGTAATATGTTACCAACCAAGAGACAACGGAGTAAGTTCCCAGCAAACATTGCCCAGTTACTTGGTTAATAAGCATAATAATCTGCTTTCGATAGTGGATATTAAATGGGATTGCACGCTGGCGTTTAGACTGTATCAGTTCTCTGGCAGAAGAAATTGTTAGTTGTCTTGGACCCCCTCTCGTATGACTCCCACTCTCTAAATTTACAATAGAAGTACTTGCCCAGTTAACGCGCGTTACTGACCAATGCCAGTGTCATCTGACAAAGAAGCTAGACAGATGCATTACCATTATCTAATATTCTCCAAGCAGTATAGTAAAGGCACCAAAATTATGTTATTTGGGGATGGGATAATCCTCCGGGGGGGGTCTAACATCGAAATAATCACCAAAAATTTACGGTTTTGGGAATTTTTACTGAAGAACCCATGATGGGGGATGGCCGATCTTTCCTCCTCATCTTACCACTCCCCACGGCCTTCAAGATGCCAGACTGAGGGTAACATAATATTGAAGAACAAGTGTTGAACAATAAAAATGGGATGGTTGGTATCGAAGACCTCAATTTACGTCAAGATCACTGGGGCTAATGTATATAAAAGCTTTAAACAAACTGCAAAATTCAATTTTAAAAATTAGATGGGTCACTATCTTTTCAAATTGTTGACAATGTCCTCTTTATATCAAAACATACAATACATGGCTAACGGTTCAGATGATACAAATATCCTTTTTAGGTAAGGGGGTGAGCGAGGCTGTGATCCTATTCAATTCCTACCTGCGAACGTACGGCCGTTCACGGCGTATTGTGCGTCTTTGTTGATATTGGGATAGTCGGAACTAAAAAAATTACCAAAATAAAAAGAAAATCCTGTTGATGACGACTGCTGATATGCTCATTTTTGCAAATGTGATCGCTTGTACAGGTATAAATATACGCACCATATCGAACGCTGGGCTGGGAAAAACCCTATTGAATTTGACCTTTACAATGGCAAAAAAGTAGTAAAAACGGTAACATGACAAAACCTCATATGTAACATTTTCGGGATACACCCAAAAACTGAATAATTGAGCTGTAATTTCCTTGCACAAGAACGGTTTTCCTTTCTAAATATATTTAGATAATTAATTTACCCCCTGTTTTCTGATAACGCCATATTGAGTTTACTATCATATTTGGGTAAAAATTCAACTGGAACCCGATTTGACCAAAATGGCCACATATGATTGTTAGCAACTGGGGGTCCCACTTTCTTACATAATGTGGTTTTTCATTTGACCTCTGGAGTGACATATGAAGTGTTTTTTTTTTTGCCTCGCCCAGCGACGATATGGATAGTGATCCAAAAGTACGTTGATCACCAGTCATACTTGAAGCCTGACGAATTGAGTATTTCTTCGAATTTTTCAATAACAATTATATTCAAATTGAACCGCCCTTAACCGCTATCCAGTTTTAATATGTATGCGTGAAACGTTGTTTTAGTTGTTGGGTGCGTTTAGGTATTATATGACGGGTTTGAATGATGCTTTCGGTCGCCGTCAATTTCCGTTTGTTTATGCAGGGAAACTCGCCTGCTTGAAGTTTTGTGACAACCTGCCTTTTTCCAGCAGCACACGATTCCGTCAGTGTAATTCCCTAGCTTTGAGGAGAACATTAATTTCGTGTGACTGTAATTCCAGTCTTCAATAAGGCCGATCCCACCATATCTTTTGCGATATAAGTGTATTCTAAACAGAAAGCATACAAGATGCTGTAAATCCTGGACCGTTGTCCCACAAAAAAAAAACGCAACACTTGGTGTCAAGCGCCATAAGTTTTCGAATCAAAAGCAGGTGGAACTGATTATTCTTTGTTGTAGGTAAGTGGGAATGTTTAGCCTAATTTTCTGAAAAGTTCATAAAGGCAGATTCAAAACTTTTTAAAGATGACGCCCCAACTCAAGTAACACAGCAGAACCATTTTATAACTAAAATGAGGAGCTGGTTAACTACAAGGCTGGCAATGAAGAAGAGAATGGCAAAATACAGTAGTGAGTGCGATCAACATTTACTTGCCAAATTCTTGCAGAACGACTTCTATTGGGTCAAATGATCAAATGACTGCATTACATAATGTCCTTATTAACTGATAATATACACCTCAATAGATTGGTGATAAAATATGTTTCAAGAAGATATAAAACTATGACTAAGTCATGCAAACTCCACATGAAAATGATAAATGCGATGGGCTGCAACTTTGCTTGTTACGAAATTTGTTACATTCTCAACTTTATGAAGGTAAAGCCGATGTTTTTCAGCACAAAACTCAAAACAATATCAGTATATTATCTTTTATCAAATTTGGGTTAAAGATAACTCTTTGTGTGCCGTCACAAATGATGAATGAATATTTAGCTCTCCCAATGCAGTCTTCTTTGGAACATACGAAGAGTTTGTTGATTCATATCAATCCTAATTCGATTTTTAAGCTTTTTTAGGTGTTAAAATGCATGTTTTAGTTGTTTTATTACATGGAAACATTCATATGCGAATATTTGTTGCAGCACCTGTCTTTTAAAAAGGGGGAAATGTGGACGGGTGTATGGGACTTCACTTGGTAGTTCTGGGCGCAAAACGTACGTGCCGTATTTGTAGTTAATAAGCGCCTCAATTTGGTTAGATGGGTCCTGCAGGTTACCTGTTTCTGGGTTTATCCTTAAAAAAATATTGATTCTATCTTATGAACTTTTCAGGGATAATAGCTAACAGTCCCATCTTACCTTACATAAAGGTAGTAGTCACGTGCTTTTGTTTAAAACTTATGGCGCCTGCCACCAAGTGTTTGCGTGTTTTTTTTGGGGGGGACACACGGTACAATTCGGAGAATATATAAGCGGCTTGATATTCTAACCCTGAAATTAAAATCGAATTATCTGATTTGGTTTATTTCCAAAATATCATCATTCATGTTTTACTGAATGATCATTTACATACCCTGCAACCATCTTGTAGAAGCTGTGATGGACGCGTTTTTATTCAATCATTGTAATTCATCGTGTCCCCTTAAGCAAGTCTCATACGTAACTGCGGGGAGATAGCACGATCTAACTTGTTTAGAGCAATCCCCAAGGGTCGTGGTCTTAAAATAGCTCTGATTGGTACCAATGGTTTGTATTGTGGGATAGGATTCCCAATGCGTCGGAGCTTTTTGTTGTGGTTAGAAAGAACAATATTATGAAATATATCCCGTGTCCACTTATAAGTATTAAATTTATAATCAAGCACATTAAGATAGTCCCCAGAGAGCCTTTAGAAGATGATGAAGAGACTTACAGAAAAAAAAATGTGTAAATGTTGTACAATATCAAGAAAGCAAACCGACGTCTGTGTCTATTCACTCTACAAATATCATTTGCAGATGATAACTTACTCTCTTAAATTGCTTAGTATTCATTAATCTAATTGGATTGCTATCAGCGCATCCAATAAATTTAAATCAAAATACATGTATAATAGAATCTAATAGATTGATATTTTAATCAAAATCCCTTTTTAATCTAAGAATTTTTGAGAGTAACGGAATTTAGCGACTGAAGTATCCTAATAGATTCATGAAGTCCGATTTATTTCAAGAGGTAGTAATTATTATTAAATAATCATTCTTTCTATTCCTCTCTTTCAGATGATATTAATAGTAAAACCGTTGTCAAAATTTAACATAGTAATGCTTCGATAAGTGCAAAAAATCATGCACGCGAGCCTCTCAGTTTTGACGACGAATATGGCACAGAGCCCCCGCCGGCGAGTGCCCTTATGAGTCTAGTCAAACGGACGCAAGTGCAGTTGTTTTTTGGGCTAATGCACGAGAAACTAAAATAAAGACATTATCCTCCAATTCATAAACGTTAATTACAGTACAAGTAAGCACGTATTTTTACACCAAAAAATAATTGATACGTCCTGAAATCCAGTGCAGTGATATTTGCAACGAAACTATGGACACACCCGCCCATAAAATGACTCAATCCAACGTCCCGCGTAACGTTCTGCACACAGTCGTACGCTCATTTACAACGCAACCGTTATAAAGGCATGATTTTTGTCCAATCGTATTTCACCTCTTAAAATGATTTTATGTAATAAAGAACACAGAAGAGCTACACTAAAATTAAGAACATTGGTTTTGTGGGCCTTTTTAAAAAACAAAGTTTAAATAATGCAATTGATAATGTTAACTTTCCTCAGGAGGCTGGCTTATAAGATCTCGAAGAAAGAAATGTGGTCCCGGGGCCGATTCGCAACCAAACAAAAATCGTTATTACTAGAACGGCGGTTCCTATACATTTGAGGCCAATAGAGTTTAGCCACATGAAATCAATCTAAAAACATCTATATTATAGACCAAATCATATCCTTTTGGCAATACTTACTATCTCACGGGTGAAGTGTGATTTGTTTTTCATTCCACCAAGACGCCTGACGAAAACATTAAAAAATACGCCTCTCGATTCAACCAGGGGGTGGGACGTATTCGATTAGTAACGGGTTGAGACGACCGGCAACACCAACACATCTATCCGTGACCTTTTGCGCATGCGTTGTTACAGCTCGTGGAGCACAAGTGCCAGTCCCCCGAGATGAATTTTTTGATATCGTGCAGCCCCCTGCTAGTCGTTTCATGCACAAATGGTTATTAAATTACTCAAATTAAAAAAAAGTTTAAAACCCAATTAACTAACTGCCCAATTTCCACAAAGATGTCAGGGCCAGTTCGCCGTAATTAAGAACATAATTACAAGCAGAGATGCCGTTGACATGTCAAATGCCGAATACGCACGTATTTATCATGGCATGCTAAGCAAGTCCGACTTTCACTGTCACAGGGGGGGGGGGGGGGGGGGGGGGTGACTGGTTCCCTTGGTACAAAATGCACACACACACACACACGCCCTGCAATGCATTGCAACTCAATGACGATTATTGCGTATGTGTGCGAACTGGAAATTTCACACTGAGATTTAAAAAAACACTTACATACTACTAAAATTACATTGCTCGTGTTCTCCTACAACGCCAATAACATGGGATATCGTAGCGGATGAGTGAGCAACCCGGCTAGCCTCAGTCAATGCTTTCCACCCACACACACACAGCACACACACACACAACACACACGACCACACACACAACAACACACACAATCGCCGCGCCCAGCTATCCGGCCAGCCTATATTTACTATTAGCCAAGTATCGAGAATTCTTGCAGGTTTTCTTGATCGTGATTGAAACATTGCTTTGGGTAGCATCGCCGGAAATGGGTGAACCTTTGAATCGAATTCTCTACATTCCATGCCCAACGTCAAGTGAAGGCCGTAAACAACTCTGGCACACTCCATATTGGGTTTTGGTCGTGTACTAGGTCAGAGGGGTCCATCACGCATTTTCAAAACTGGCTTTCCTCACCTTGACTTAAAAATCCATACCACAATGTCACTAATTCTTATTTTTAACGGGATGTGCAGTTTATGTCAGGGTACTTAAACGAGAGTTTGGCGTCAATAACTGGCGCACAGAAAGAAAATTGAAGGGCACTGAAGTAATACTAATTTTCCCTTTCTTACATCCTACCTCAAACTTTAGAAACTGTTTCATAATAACTCATGCATTGCTTTATTGTCCTAATATTTATATCGTATAATAACACCCAGGGAATTGGAATATACCATAGGTGTTCGAATACAAGTAGAGATACATTTTAAAAACTTATAATTTTCTCTTTTCCCTCCGACAGTTTTTTGCATGCGGAAAAATCCCCCCCCGATATCCTATGTACTAAATCTCATAGCCCCGGGCTTCGCTATAGAAAACCGTGCATGAACTCGGATACCACAAATAGCCGTGTCGTCAAATTGGAATCCAGTCTCCGATACAGCGGAAATACCAAGAGTACTGTATTGCTCGTAACTTTGTGGATGTGTGGCGATGTGTTGTAACATGTAGTAGAAAGGCGTAGGCAACGGCGAAATTTTTAAATTGCTCTTGTCAGTTTGAGGATTTTTGGAAACGTGCGAAATTCAAATTGTATCAGGGTTTTTTTTTAACTAAAAATTAGTTGGTGCTCACCTTGTGAGCGCCAGATAAATCCTCCGTAAATTACTTCTTCTTTCTCTTTGCCAATTTTCAGCACTGGGCGATAATGGTTTAAAAGAAAATGGTCACCCCCAAAAAACGAACTTTAGCGGATATTTCTATATGTTTCTACATGCATTACCAAAATAAAACCCTTCCCCCAACTTTATTGCTTACTTTGGTGTCCTGCCCCCCCCCCCCGATTCGAACAGATAAATCACCGTGTTACCCGAACGCCGCTCAAAACATTGCACCGTAGGCTCTGTTGTGTTGGTAGAACGTAGTACAAATATATAATGTGTGTCCATTGTTTCCCTATCATAAGGCACCTACGTGTATTGTATTATAAACAACTCCACAAACACAAGTTTCAATATCCAGCAAAGGTGTAATAAAAAACAAAACAAGCACACAACAGACCACTGAAACCCAAAACAACAACACCACCCAAATAATAAACAACACACACACCCCACATGTATATACACTGGCCAAGTATTGCGTATGCAGAACGAAAATTCAATAATTACCGATTGATTTAAACCCTGCTAATACGCATGGATTCCTTGACCACACAATAAGTATTAAATTCCAAAGCTTTTTGTTTTTCATACCGAGATCTTCCTCAGAAATCCAAGGGTGAAAAATATTTGACACATGTTCCCTAAATATGGGAGATTAAAGGAATTGGCAAACGATAACTTTCCGAATGCACTCCAGAAGGAATACAACGCAAAAAACAATAAGGTCCTTTCAAAACAGCCGATTAAAAAAAGGGTGCACGAGAGATGTTGAGGCACCCAGAATTTTTGCATAAAAGTACGTTCAATAGATCGACACTCATAGATTTCTTTCCTTTTATTTTGCTACAGAAATGTTTCAAAAGAGAGAAAAAAGTATTTAGATTTGCTCACTTTTCAATGTAAAACATAGGCCTGAATTTCATATTTGCTCCTATACGAAATTAGAAATTTCACAACAATTTTTGTAAATCAAGAAACATTTCTCAGCTTAATCTTTTCATGTGGGGTTAATTTTGATAGAAAGCTTTATCATCAGGATCAAAAATTCAGTACTTTTCATTTTTTAGGGACACCTGATATGTGAAATCTCTCGTGCCCTTTAAATGAATTGTTACGGGTTCATTAGGTTTACTTAAAAATTTTTAATTTTAATATTTTTGGGAACATTTAGCAAGATTGTCACCCGAAATGTTATTCGAATGAATAAATCACATGGCTTATACGTCAAAGTTTGCGTTCACATTCCGGGGACAAACAGCTACAATGCCCACCGGTGCCGATTTAACAGTTATTTTCCAAGTTGGGGGGGGGATCACGTTAACTATTTCTGTCCTTGCCATTAAATTTCCCCGAGGTCCAACGATGAATTGACCTTACCCAATCTTTTATTGATATTGTCTCATTTCCAGTCCATAACCGACCCACCGATTTCGCCCTAAACATTTAGAGTAGATCCTGAAAAAACCGTAAAGTTCATTTAGCGACTATTTGGTAAAATATGGGGTTCTATGCACTAGGCTACTAGCGATCGGACCATGGCCCATTAACTAAAATAATAACCACAAACAACAAACGTATTTGGGGCATAATAATTAAATACTACATAATGTGTTTAAACAAAATTACCATTACATGATACTTATTGGTGGTATCTATTTACATTGTGAGAATAAACCAATCCATTATCGAGACAATAATGTTCGTGTTGTTAACATGATGCGCTTTGACGCTAACGTCTTGAATTATTAGAAATTTACACATATCAAGATGCATGTATAATATTATAACAAATATATTGTATCATTTGAATAATATGTAACATGATTGCTGTTGTTTTATCTTTATATGCAGATCGTTCAATGTGGTGACCATAAACTAGGGAGTAATTCTACGATATGTAATGCCAACCAAGGGAACGGATGTATCGCGGTAATTGAAAACCAAAGACTATCCGAGATTTCAGCTATTGCCAACTCTCAAGGGGGAAAATAAAAGAACAGATGGGAAAGACACCATGTTAGCTACAAATTCTTTACTACCTCACATTCTCTTACGAGCCTCTCTCAACATCTAAGACGAAAGAACTACATCTTCTTTTGTGATGTTACATGTATTGTTGGTAATTGGAAGTGTCGTTTGTGAACTTGATATTTACCAATGGTAAGGTAAATTGACTCCGTATCACACACTGTCTAGACTTGCACCTACGACAAGGAGATCGTGAAAGGAGTGAAGAGCATTTGCCTTTACCTGGTTGCGTTCTACTTGTCAGGATCTTCAGATTACCCTCAGGCATATGTGAGACACACACACTGTACTTTTAATTGAGATTAATAAAGACACACCAAAATCACGTTTTCCCATACGATTTTCAGTATGGATTGCAGTCAAGTAAATTTCACAGTCGATATTGACAAATTCTACTTGTGTTTGGTTTGTCGAACTACCGACGAATACCTAACACATATGACATTGCTTGCAATCTTCAGCATTATTGGAGTAATTGGGAACGTTTGTTTGTTGGTAGTTGTTTGGAGCGATGCCAGTCTGAGGAATGCTCCGAACATACTCTTAACAAATCTCGCTCTTGCGGATTTGATCTATATCCTAGTCACAGCGCCAATTAGAATTGAACATGAACTACATCCTTGCTGGCTCAGTGGAACAGTTTGGTGCGCCTTAAAACATTTTGCACCTATTATTTGTCAGAGCGCTTGCGTATTTTCTCTCCTTGCACTTAGTCGCGAGCGATATTCTGCTATAGTAAATGGTCTGCAGTCAAGATTTTCGTCAAGACTAAAAATGACAATAGGTTGTGTTGTTTTATTGTGGATAGCGAGTGCCCTGACAGGGTTACCGATTTTATGGTTTCTTATGTCAAATCATATGCATGCTTTAATATGTATAAAGGTTCTATATCGGCAAAAGTTTACGAAACGTTTAGAATGACGTTTCTCTTCGCAATTCCGTTAGGCTTTGTAACATTTCATTACTCCAAAATGGCTAAAACGCTTTTGCAAAGTACAAAATCTTTTTCCGAAAGTAATTCCACTTTCGTTAAACAAAATAAAGCGCGAGCAAGGCTCGCCTACCTATCTGTTACGCTATCCGTATTTTTTGGCATATTCTGGTTTCCAAGCGTGGTATATCAGATGTGGTTTCACTTTACCCAAAATGAGCATTTTTTTGTGGAAGCGCGACAGTTGTTAGATACTTTCCGCCATGTCCATTACTATATGTCTTTGGCTAATAGTTGTTTAAATCCTTGGGTTGTTTTTGTAATGAGTTCATCGCATAGAAGGAAATTGCTTAAACCGTTTCCATGCCGTCGACGGACAAAAGCCGTACAAGAAAGTACCAGTTGTACCTTTCAGAGTGCTAATAAGATTTCCATAAAAGGTATGACTAGTACAACGAAAGTGTAACGTGGTCGAGACGGAAACAAATATGTTATACAAAGAAGATTGGCTTTTTTAAAATCTTTTTTAAGACCCCGTGAAGTTCTTGAAGCGCAAAATGCTCTGAAGAGATTTTATACTTAAAACTTGATCTTTCTTCGTACTCTATTTTAAAAGTGAAAAATTATTTGGATTGTTTAAAATATCTGAAATGTTACAATCATTTAAATAGTTTCGGCAAAAATTTCTCATTGGTAACGGTGTGTATGTATGTGATCGTTTGTTTCAAATGTGCAATTACCATCCATAATGCGGACAGAATTGATCCCAAGCTTTAGCTACGTGTCACCCATTGACATGAACTCGTCGCCCACGTCACATACTGTCTTACCTGACGAAATACCGTTTTCGAGAAAATCGCCATTGAAATTCTACCGGTAGATTTCGTGTTTGTACTATGAATTAAACATTACAATTTACTTTATAATTTTACATTATGAAGAAAACATTCTGAAGTTTAAGTTTTAACCTTGCTGAGTTTGAAAGTGCAATTGTTATTCTTGATATAAAGCTACAAAGTCATAAGTCTGTATGTGCAAAGCAAAAATGTCGTATTTTCACATACGCCGCTAATTTCACCGTATATTTCAATGCGTTCAGATAGATCTCTATGTGAAAAACGTCAGGTTCACGCACGAGGCAGATACGACGCACATAGATCTGTATGTGAAAAGCGTAAACAGCTTGTTTTACGAAGAGCGTTAAATATACGCCTATTGAAATTACGTGTAAATGAAACATACGACAGTATGTGAAATCGCGATATGTAGTTTTGAGCTTATTGATCAAAATTCGTAATTAATATCTCACTAATTAGGTCACTTTCAAGATTGTAACTTTGTGCACGTATAGACCATAACATTATAAGTACATATGCATAATATCTCAAGAAAGTCAAAAATGCCAGATAAGACAGTATGTGATGTGGGCGACGAACCGTAGTACTGTGCATAATTATGTCAATGTCAATTACGAGTAAAATGAGCAACCGAAACGTTGAAAAACAGTTTCAGCTTTTGATGCAAAGCCATTCTTAAACAATCGCAGAGCAGGGTATTTGTATTTTTGTATAATTTTTGTTTTCAAAAGTAATGACGACTTAGACTCCATTTCAAAAGGGACGTTACATGTCTCGCTCTTGCTTGGGCAATCCTTAGGAATTGTATATTTCTGTATGGATTGGACCTTTTGATTGACACAATATGTTCCAATTTTCTCTCTTGCATTGTGAAGCGCACATTTTGGAGAGGAACTGATACATTGAATCCAAATGCAATGATAACATTTTGATCAGTTTTAAAGAAATTCTGCTATTACATTGCATATTTTATGTTATGTGTTTTATGTGTCAGTTACCTAATGTACCTTATAAAGGCACTTATCAGTGATATCCCAAATCCGAAAATAGAAAAAAAAAAAAAACATCAGATTGTTGTATCTCTATAACATTTTTTTTTCTATCCTAACATACCCTGCAAGTGATAAGACTGAAAGCAACCTATTAAAGGTCCCAGGAAATGAGGTAATAAACCTACTCCAAATCTTTGTGGGACATTCCATTGCAATAAACAGGGCCAGAAAAAAAGATCACGCTACCAGTGACATTATTTGTGAAACTATTGATTATTAGTCAGCGTCATGAATAGATTCACACCAGTCACCTGGAATTTTCTATTCCTCTCTGATAAATCAATGGTACCACAAATGATGTCATCACCAACTCAAATATTGATTGCTTTCTGGTCCCTCCTTGTACTTGTACACTTGACACAAACCACATCAATTCTATTTGCATTTCCTGGGACATTTAAAGCGGCACTGGCACATTTAAAAAAAAATCATAGTCTAGGCCATGGGGAGAATAGAGATATATTTTACAGATAAAAATAACATAACCCAAAACAGATAGGGACATTAATAAGAGGCTAAATACGTCTAGGTAATTTGTAGGGTTCATGCGATGGGAATCAGGCTCCGGCGTGTGTTTTCTTGTGTTAAACGCCATTTCCGACGTCTGCTGAATAAATGTCGCCTACGTTCTATTCTGTTTACCCATAAGGGCGCCGATATGGTCTTAAACATTTCAGGTGAGGGCTAATGTATATAAAAGCTTTTAAAAGGATGCAAAATATCAATTTTGAAAAATCGTGAGGCGTACCATTTTTCAAATGTGCCAGTGTCAAAATCAGATATTTTAGTTATTACTGTTCGTACGGACACTTACTGCAACATGTTATTTAAACGAGACTCGTATCTTAGCACACACATACTTTCATTTTTTGTTATTTTTCATTTGAAAAAAAAAAAACGCAAAATTTACTTATGCAAATTCTACTGAGTTATTCTTCACTTTTTGGCTACTACTGCAAATTTTGAATATTTGAACTCTTTTGGGCGAATCACTGATAGTGCCTTCTTAAGTGAGAACTTTTGATGTAAGAACGTACTGTCTTTATTTGTATACCAAAACATACAATATCTTTAAAACGATGTTTCAAATAATTATTCCGATTATCCATTAATATACAACTTAATCAAAGATAAATATGGACATACCCTTTATCAATTGTTATGGTAGTTTGGTTGCTTCGATCTTTACCTAAACGATGAGAAATCCCTGTGCATCAAATTAAGCTAATAAAATGAGCTTAAAGATACAAAGTGGTGAGCACAATCAGAGTCCATGTTGGACTCACTCTACATTTTTCGAAATCTTACAATTTCGTAATCAATGCAAATCGGACCAATTCCTTTTGCGTTCCCATTTTGGACGAAGCGTACATGTTTCTTTTGTTGTACAAATCAGATTGAAAAGAGATAAGTGGTTAATAAAAACTTATGCATTAGTAGCCTTAATTAAAGCCATATCAAACAACAGCCAATGTGTAATTTTATTTTTTTTTTTTCAAAACAATCTCTAGCCACACGTGTTAGCGTTTTATAAAACTATAGATCTGTACCTTACAGATTCAGATCAACGATAAGAAAACCACTTACGGACACCTGTATCAATGTGATTGACATTTGTCATTGTTCTCCTTGTAAGGCATTAAAAAATTGTTTGGCGTAACCCGACCGACCCTAAAAAAACCTGTCGACTCGAAAGTTGTTATGCAAATTAGCACAAAATCAAAAAAAAAAATATTCTGCCGACCGACCCATTATTTTCATCCACAATTCATTTTTTTACCAACACAAAGACGAAAAAATAACAAAACAAGAGAACAAAGCAGCTACAACAAGTAAAATAAAAGATCTTTGCTATGTCATTGAAAAGCTTTAAAAAGTAGCATCTTGTATTAAAAAAAAAATCCGACTGACCGACCGACCCTGATATTTTTTCTCCGTTACGCCAAATAAACATATTTTTCTATGCCTAATTGTAATGGCAAGAAATGCTTAAACTCATTATAATATACAAAATATATACCAATTTGGCTTACGATAAAGAATGCACGGATATGTTCGTTTAGAATCATTTCCTGAACGACTTGTGGTGTTTGTTCCACGTTCGTTATCTTATGCAGCTTTTTAGACAATGGATTTACTCCCCGGTTTAGTATTTTATAACATTGTGAAGCAATTAAATAAATCTTGAATTGCATACATTATATGAAAAACAGAATGTCGAATTATATTAATGCTGCCGCTTATTTCAACCGTGCTTTTCCTCACTTTTGTTAATAACGACATCGTGCCTTTAAGGTGACTATATAGCATATAATGGGAAATATGCTATATTTTAGGCACGTAAGGGGATTTTGGTCTCAATATGTAACAACAGATGAATACTCGTTGTTTTCGTTGTAGTTTAGTTCAGCAACAGACTATTTAATGTAATTTCTAAGGATCATAATATATATTATGGATAGCATTTAGTAAAGATGCCTGTTCCGATTTAGACATTTCCGATTTTAGGCATTATGATAATATTTTGGTTATCAATAAAAACGACAGTGTTGCTCTATATCAAAAAATGCGGTTGAAAAAATGTATTCTTTCAAATAGTATAAATAAAAATCGATACAACTTCCGGGTAAATCGGGGGGGGGGGGTCCTAAAGACAATCGGAACACACACCTTTTTGTTACCTGTAATAATCCAGTCTGTATCTTTCCACATCATGTATAATATTTATAGACGAAGTAGTTTATTACAATTTTTAGCGTATTTCCATTCAGCTTTATAATACCAAAGAAAACAACTTTTGATGTCTCTAACGTCCCTGACGATCACCGAAAAAAGGATTTAGCGTTATTTTTCTTGTTCGACCAATAGGGTTAATATCACCCTAACCCAAAGCAGGGGTCCGCTCCGTGATTTTTTTTTCAAAAGTGCATTTAGTTAAGGGGCGTTAGGGATGTAACACATTTCCGTAATGTTTGTACAATACCATTTACATTGTAGACAATGTTATCAGACGTTAAATTAAAGCCACCTTGAGGGAGTATTTGAAAACACTTCGGTGGATTGGTAGAAATTATTTTGAAAGTTAAGAAAAAAAGTACTCTAAAATGACGGTCTGGCTCTTTTAGAAGACATTGTAAAATGAATTGTATACCTAGGTTTCAAAGTTTTTGTTTTCTTTTCAGGTTTGCTGTAAGTATACTTTGTTATACCCTTCTTGATCTTGCACTTTCAGTAAAAAAGTTCAACTTCGATCCTTTTGTCCTCTATATTGAACTTAATAGCTTTATATGGTTCCAAAAAGAAACATAAAACTGCTAACACTTAAGTGCATTAGGGGAGTCCCTGTGAACCCAGGATTTCGTTTTCGCGCGCTAGGTTTTAAAGCTAAATTATTTTTGCCGAAGATTTTATGTAATTGTCTAATATCAGCTGCGCAGATTATTTTGGAAGAAATCAAATCGACCGTGGCGTTTTTATAATTATGAGCCGAATTTAATGGCAAAAGTCCTTCGAGAAATTGATTTCTCTTTAATGGGCGGAATAAAATCAGTTTTTGGACCCCCATTTGTAATCTGATAACCGATTTTCATTGTGCATGTGCTAGGTGGTCGTGCTGATAGACCTTTCTTTTTTTCTTAGAGTGTAAATGATAGGTCTATGTTATATCTAATAAAAAGTATATACATGCCAATAATAACTTTCAATTACAGCGAAATAGGCAAAATAAAATGCTCCAAATAACTGCTGGACAATTCCTCTTCAAATAATAAACAGGGGTCCGTTCCCCAAATCTGGTATGGTCCATACCTAACATACCTTTCATACCAGTTACACCGTACTCTTTGACAATTGGTCCACTCAGCATACAATATATGCACGTAGCTTTATGACTGAGTTGGGGAATGGACCGCGGCGGGAAGTAATAGGTCATTGATTATTTATTTATTATTTTGTGATTTGATTAGTGCTCCCACTGCACAGCGTCAGATTACTAAACTAATGAAAATGAGTGTACAGTACAATTGAACAATCTAAAAAAGACGCAATGACCAAATGATGACTTATCGGATGAAGATTTTTAATGAAACATGATGCCATATATGGTTATTTCCCCGTTGAGTTCAAAATATCTCTCAAAAGGCTATTTGAAGATAACGGCGGTATGTGCCAAAGTACCTATTCTAGAAATCGTATGTTTTCAACTGTGTGCAATACATTGTTTCTGTTTCTCTTACAATATAGGGACCTACTATCGTCTTTGAACGAATATCAAATCTCAGTGTGTAAGAAGAAATTCACGAAAGTAATTAATATATTTAAGTATAAAATAATCTATTCAATATTAACCTAACAAGTTTATAATTCATTTTGAGCTGAAATTTGCCAAGATTCTAAACATACATTTCATGGTTTTGTGGAGAAACTATATAATCGCAAATGCGAAATGCGTTTTTTCGGGGCTAAGAATGCTAATGCGATTTTTAGAATTGTCAATTTTCACTATTTAATATTGCGATGCGAGTCTTGAAAGACCTCCGATTTCTTTAATTTGTGATATTTTACATTACAGCATCTAGTTTTTCCAAATCGCATTAAACAATCATAAGTTTAAGCGATTTAACAAAAGAAATCGCTCGCAAACAAGGTGCTTCATGAAAATGGTCGATGTATGCCGTGTTTCGCTATGGACAGGCAATTGGTCAAATACTGTTGAGATAGGGATTGTTGACACAATCGCGAAATCACACTGGTACATGAAATTCAATTATGGGTTAAATTTTTCACGTGAGTAAAACCTAAAAAAAAAAAAAAAATAAAAGCAATGCGCACTGTCCCCCCTGATGAGACAAAACTTTTTCTTTTCTTCTTAAATATACTGATGCACTTTTTTTCCAGAAAGAAGCGCCCCCATTTTTTCGTATCCGGGTTTTGTGCATATTTGTGAATGCTTCCAAGGTATTAGATCACAGTCGCGAAGTGAATTCGCCGTGTTTATGGATACATGATGATTCAGTATTTGTCTTCGTTCATACGGCGGCCGGTAGTACGTATAATCCTGTTTCCTAAAATTAAAAAAAACAAAAAAAGTTGGCGTAAATTGAAACCAGCGTTTGAAAATTCTCAGACTGGAATAATACCGAAAGCATTGGGGAACGGGATGCGGGCCCGTACATTGGCTTGTTTCACTTTTCCGTGTTTGCGAGCACCGAAGTACCCTACAAAACGTTCAATTTTTTGTCGCTAGGTTCCTCTATGTTCAGACCCAAATACGATACATATTCAAACAAAACATAGTAACGGACCCTCTGATGCAAACATCTCCAGAGAACCCCTTCGTTTTCCGAGATATTTGTAGATTTAGTTTCATTTGCATGCATTAACGTAATCTCTCGCGCCAGTACAAATTTTAGAAAATTCTTTCGCAGTCGTGACCCGACCTACACCTTTCCGGACGCGTAGTCCGTGGCACGAGTGCGAAAGCAGGCAAGAGTGCGAAAGTAGGTCCAAGTTCAACAATAAGGTTTACACCTTATCTTTTGTACTTGTTTTGTCAGATAAACCTTCGAAACGTTTCGGGAAGGTGGTCTACGACCGATCCAGTGGGCAATTTTAGAGAATTCGTATCCTCAAAAAAATCTCCTCCTGTCACTTTCAAATGACGGAATGTCATTTAGAAGTTTGTAATTCTCATCTCACTATCAATTGTAGATTATATTTATTTTTTATTCAACATATTTATAGAGGGTAACCAAGTTCAGTGGACGAAGCCCTGCATTTCCACAGGCCCCTCTCAAGCAATATAAAATACAATCATACAACATATATTAAAATTTCAAATAGGTTGCAGTTAAATTCATCAAATACAATAACATTACATGATAAAATATTTCATACTACAAATTATTGTAGACACATCTAAATAGAAATTAATATGATAAACGTGACATTATTATTCGAGTTTAACATATCTATAAAGCCACGTATCAAATTACATACTTACATCAATAGATACATAGTATAACCTCAAGCAAAACATATAACACTGTATTCTTCACCCAAAACACGTATATCGCCGTCAGATACGTCGCTTTTTATGGAATTCGATTTTACCTAACGGCCATGATACACTTTTAAAACACATGTAAATAAATAAATTTGATTGTTAACACATAGTGGCGGTTCCACTTCACCCGACTATAGCCCCGCATTTTTTTTGATTGCAACAGATCTAATCGTGTATACATTTCAATTGGATTTTGCACTCCCTGCAAAAAAGCATCACCCGGATTGCTGACTATGAATCGCTCCTTTAAGGGGGGATATGGGGTTGGAGGGGCATAAAATGAATATTTTAAAATTTAAAATGAGGAAAAATGACCTTTCTTTTTATTTTTGTTTGGCAACAATCATAGCTTCCGTCAAAAGTTATGGTCACAATGTCGCCTCGGACCTGAATTCCTTGTATTTTTTTTTATAATGTATTTATTGTTTCCTTCCTCAAGCTGCGATATTTAAGTTTTTAAGCTTTAAAAATGAATCTCTCAAAAAGTAATAAAGCTTTTGACGCTCTAATTTTCAACAATTAATTAATGAGAATTCAAGTACTTTCCTTGTTGATTGATAATAATTTTAAAATAGCATTCCTAAAATATAATAAAATTTTTAAAACAAAACAGTGTTTCTAGACCAATGTTCGATAACTCAAAAGTAAATTTTAACGATACTTCTTCGCCTGCGCGCAGGATTTCTAAAAACGATTAATCGTAATATGGATAAAAAGTAAAATTAAAGCATCGCAATAAGACTACTTACTGAATTAGAATATTCCCTAACACCTGAGAACTTCATTTAAGGGGCCTCCACACTAAAAAAAAATCAAATATTATTTTTTTTAAACAAAAGAAAGGTAATGTTCCCTTATTTTAATTTTTAAATGTAATTTTTAACCTCTCCAACCCCCATATTCCGCCCATTAAAACCCTCGTCTACCTGAGCCATTTTGTAACAAAACGTTACTGAACACCCGATTCTGTAAATTTGGTACCCAAAGATAGCTTAGAGTTTCTTCTTTCCTTAGAGTGTAAATGATAGGTCATGTATATCTAATAAAAAGTATATTACATGCCAATAATAACTTTCAATTACAGACGAAATAGGCAAAATAAAATGCTCCAAATAACTGCTGGACAATTCCTCTTCAAATAATAAACAGGGGTCCGTTCCCAAAACTCTGGTATGTCCTACATAACAAACCTTTATATACCAGTTACACAGTGATTTCGACAAATTGGTCAATCAGGCAGAACATAGTATGCACGAGATTATGACTGAGTTTGGGGAAAGGGGAAGGAAAAAAAAATGGAACCGCAGGGCAGGGAAAGGAATAGGGGTCATTGAGTATTTATTTATTTATTTGGTGATTGAGTTAGTTCGCCAGCTGCACAGGCGGTCGAATAATAAAAACTAAGAAGATGTTAAAGTAAAAAATATGAAAAAATCTAAAAAAGACCAAGACCAAAATGATGACGTATCGGATGAGATTTTTAAAGAAGATGCTGCATAATAGGTTAGTTACCCGTTGAGTTCAAGGAATATCTCTCAAATGCTATTGAAGCGAACGGGTATGTGCCTAAAGTCCTATTTCGAGAATCGTATGTTTTCAAATGTGTTGCACAATAACTACATTGTTTCTGTTCTCTTACAATATAGGGACCTATATCTCTTTGAACGAATATGAATCCAGTGTGAAGAAGAAAAATTCAACGAAATTAATATAAATGATATTACAAGTACAAATTAATCTATTCAAATATTAACCTAACAAAGTTATAAGTCATTATTGAGGCTGAAAATTTCAAGTTCTAAACATACATTTCAGGGTTTGTGAGAAAATATATAAATCGCAAATGCGAAAGCGGTTTTGTAAAGATTGCTTAATGCGATTTTTAGAATTGTCAAGTTCACTTTTATATTGCGATTTCGAGTTGAAAAGACTTCCGATTTCTTTAAATTTGTGAAGTGAGATTTTACCATACAATCTTATTTGACCAAATCGCCTTAAAAATATCAATAATGTTTCAAGATTTAACCAAAAGAAAGAAATCGCTGTCGTGCGGAAAACAAGGTGGCTCATGAAAATGGTCGGATTTATGCCGTGTTTTCGCTATGGACTGCAATTGGCTCAAAACTGGTTGACGATACGGATGTTGAAACCTCGCGAAATCAAACTGGTACATTGGAAATTCAATATAATGGCGTGAAATTTTCAGTGAGTAGTAAAAACCTAAAAAAAAAAAAAAAAAAAAAGCAATGCGCACTGTCGTATGAGACAAACTTTTTCTTTTCTTCTTAAATAGACATGAGCGACATTTCCAGAAAGAAGCGGACCCCCATTTTTTTAGTTATCCGGGTTTTGTGATATTGGAGAATGCTTACCAAGGATTAGATCACACCTGAAGTGAATTTTTCGCCGTGTTTATGTGATACGAGGATGATTCAGTATTTTCTATCGTCACTACGGCGGTCGGTAAGGACTATATCCTGTTTCTGTAAAATGAAAAAAAAAAAAAAAAAGTTGGCGTCCGTAAAGTGAAACAGCGTTGAAAATTCTCAAGGACCGGAATAATACCTCGACAGGCATGTGGGAAAAAGGATGCCGGTCCGTTAGCGATGTGTCGTGTTCACTTTTCCGTGTTTGAGAGCAACGAAGTCCAGACAAAAAACGTCAATTTTCTGCTATTCGCTTGGTTATATAGGTTCAGACCAATTACGATACATATTCAAAACAAAACAGAGGAACGGACACTATGATGAAACTATACATAGGAACCCCTCGTTTTCCGGGAGCTATTTGAGATTAGTTTTCATTTCATGCATTAACGTTAATCTCTCGCGCAGAGTACTAATTTAGAAAATATTTTGCAGTCTGTGTGACACAGCCTACACACTTTCCGGACCCGCCGTAGTCGTGCACGAGTAAAAGCAGGCAAGAGTGCGAAATAGGCAAGTTCCAATAATAAGGTTTACACCTTTTCTTTGTACTTGTTTTCCGATAAGACCTTCGACGTTCATCGGGCAGGTGGTCTACGACCGATCCAGTGCAAGTTTTAGAGAATCGTATCTCAAAAAATCTCCTCTGTCTAGTTAAAAGGACTGGAATGCAGTTAATTAGAAGTTGTTAATTCATAGCTCACGATCAATTGGAGATTAGATTTATTTATTTATTCAACATATTTTTAGGGGTAACCAAGTTCAGTTGAAACGAAGCCCTGCTTTACACAAGGGCCCTCTCAGCAATATAAAATACAAATTCATCTCAACATTACAATATTAAAAATTTCAAATATGTGCAGTTAAATTCATAAAAATAACAATAAAATATTAATTTTAGTTTTGTTAAATTTCATAAGAAAATTGTATTACTAATCTAAATAGAACTTCTATATATACGTACATTATATTGAGGGTGTAAATATCTATAAAAACGTGCCAAATTACATATTACATCCATAGATACATAGTAAACTCAAGCAAAAGCAACATATTTAACACTGTTTCTTCACCCAAAAAACGTATCCGACGTCAGATACGTCGCTTGGCTTTTTATGAATGTCGATTTGCACTAACGGCCAATACAACACTTTTAAAACACATGAATAAATTGATTTTAACACATACGTGGAAGGTTAACACATTCACCCGACTTATGCCCGCTTTTTTGATTGCCAACAGATCTAATACGTGTTACATGTCAATTGGCATTTTGCACTCCATGCAAAAACAAGCATCAACCAGGCTTGCTGATTATGAGATCGTCAGTTAAGGGGGGATATGGGGTTGTAGGGCTAAAATGATATTTAAAATTTAACAGGATGCGAAGGGGAAAAATTACTTCTTTTTATTTTGTTTGCAACAATCAGAGCTTCGTTCAAAAGTTAGTATGGTCCAAAAATGTCGCATCGGGACCTGAAATTCCTGGTGATTTTTTTTGTTTTAATGTATTTTAGGTTGTTTCCTCAAGCTGCGATATTTAAAAATTTTAAGCTTTTAAAATGAAATCTCAAAAAGTAATAAAGCTTTTACCTCTAATTGTGACTCCAGCCATATCTTCTCCACTCCTATGTCCCGCTGCTTTGTCATTCAATCATTCGCGCCCTCCTCTTCCCTGTCGCGCCCCGTTTGTCTCCATTGCCACTTCAATTATGAATGCTAATTCAAGTACTTTCTTTGTGAGTTGATAATAAATTTAAAATAAGCATTGTCTAAAATATCAAAAAATTTAAAAAAAAACAGTGTTCTAGACAACTTGTCGATACTCAAAAGTAAATTTTTAACGATAACGTCTTCGCTGCGCGCAGGATTTATAAAAAACGATTAATCGTAGTAGAATATTGGGATAAAAGTAAATTAAAGCATAGCAGAAGACTACTACTTGAATAGAATAATTCCATCTAACCCCATGAGAACTCATTTAAGGGCCTCAACACAAAAAAAAAATCAAAAGAATATTTTTTTTAAACAAAGAAATGGGTAATTTTGATCCTTATTTTAAATTTTTAAATGTTCATTTTAACCTCTCCAACCCCATAATTCCCCCTTAAACCCTTCGTCACCCTGAGCCATTTTGTAACAAACGGTACTGAACCCCCGTTCCCTGTAAATTTGGTACAAAGGATAGCTTAGATTTCTTCTTTCCATTGGTACCAAATAAGTTACCAACATCCCCCTTATGACGTCATATGAAGTCATATGGTTGAGGAAATAGTACGAAATCTGAATATAGGGTGAAAATGATATTTCGCAATATTGTAGCGACTCAAACACCCTATGATAGCCTCTAAAGATTTCTTATATTAAAACTAGGTCATTTCCATCAAGGAGAGTAGAGCAAAAAAACCGCATGAAATCTGGATTTTTCCTAACCTTTTTGGCGAAAATGAATTTTTCACTGTTGTGTCTATGGAAATGGCAGTTAGTTTTGCTGACATGCGAACTTTATGAGTCATTGTTACCGTAATGCTCGGCATGTTGGTACTCATTTTGGTATCAAGGAAAGAGGAGGACCCATGAGAATATCTATTGTTACCAAAATCAAGTGTATGTGATGTTATTTCTGTTGTGTGTTAGGCATGTTGGTGTTGGTACTTCTCTTCCGGGGGGGGGTGGTTACACCCCCCCCCCCCCCTATTTGATCCACTTTGGATTTTCAACCCCCCCTGTATCTACCTAACACGGGGGTGTGTGTTTTTGGATTAAAAAGGAGCGGAAAAATGTCATGGACAATTACATTAAATAATTTGGCACCAAAAAAAGGGGGTTTTAGCAAGCGGGGGAAAAAAAAAAACCGGAAGGGGGTGGTGGTAACACCCCCCCCCCCCCCCCCCCCCCCTCGGTATAGAACGAGGGTTAGAAGGACACCGAGAACCATTCTCGTCTTGACTCTGATGAGGAGTAATCAAACGTAGTTATGTGGACAAAACTGGCGCACGAGACACGGATGTCTTGCAAATAATTAGCATGTATGTAAGAGTGGCATGGAGTATAAGTTTCAACAGTTAAGACATATTTTGACAATTCTGGATAAAATGTTCAGACAAAATTGACAAAAGGGTAAAAAGGAGAGTTGTAGTCAGAGCGTGTGGCAATCATAACAGACATAAAGAAAATACATGGGCTATCACTTTAGAAAAAAAAAAACATTTGTAAATTAAAAGTAGATTTTAGTTAAAAGCGACGATGACATAATATAAGCTCATACACGAATATTTCTTGCTAGTATAAAAGTCACAAGAAAGGTGGGATCTATAAGTATTGTAGTAAGAAGAAACTAAAGACTTCACGTAGTCGCGGCAGAAAGGCAGCGGACGTGAAAATCGCAAAATTTGGCGGCAAAGCGACGGGCAAAAGGGAGAAGAGGAAGAAGGGAAGGGAGGAAGGAGAAAGCAAGATTCGCTGACGATGGAGGAACGATCTCAGCCACAACATTGACGGCCCAGGCTTTTAACATTTTAAAGTCTGCTCAGAAGAGATTTCAACTGGGTGTATGTAGTTCTTGTAGTAAGTAAAAGTAGTCATCTAGAACTAAAGATAGTCACCTAAAATGCTAATTACGACGTCAGAGATGAATCGGATTTTCCGTTATATGCGGTAAACTTTATGCACAGTGGTAGCAGTTGCCATAGGACACCGTGTTATAACCAAAAATTCCGGATCCGGAATTTAGAAACAAAGTGGGTGATTTTCTATGAAGGATTTCGAGTTGAGCTTAGTTATGTAACACAGTGATAGTAGTTATTAGTCTATGGACAAGCATTATATATGCAAAAAAACACTATTGTTTGAAAAATTGAGTGCGCCCTCATCTGGGAAATCTCTGAGTCGGGTCTTTGAAGTGACCAAGGGGTTTTAATACCGTGGTGCCCAAGGGGGGGGGGGGGGGGGGGAGGTTCCATGGGACCCCCCTAGGAAACCACTTTCCGAGGGGGGATTTTTTGCACGAGATTTATACCACATTATGAGGGTCATAAGACAACCCAAATCAGCAACAAAAAATGAAATTTGTTATTTTGGGCTGTAAATTAGGGGCAAAACATGTTTTCAAACACGCGAAAAATTGGGAAAAAAGACGAAAATTCTAATGAGGCCTACGCTACACCAAACATTTTGAAAACTTATTTATGTTGATATCGTTTCTAGAAGACCCAAATTAATATATTGAACACACAACTAGCAGTTTTAGGGGGAATCCTGTATTTTTTACGGGGGTTGCCCAAAATACAGTCATTTTCCCATAGAGTTTGTACAGTAACGGTTTGGCAACCATCCATGATGAAGTTTGTTTGAGCACATTAAAGGGTTAATTTTTTTTTTATATAATTTAACTTTTTTTAAAATTAAGATGTGTTACTCAATAATTGTTTACTTACATGTATGTGTGAACTTATATCAGCCAAAAAAAACAAATTGCTTTGAGTTCTTGGTTTTTATTTCTTATTTTAAAACTATTTGAAATGACTTCCGTTGAGTGCCCCAAGGGGGGGGGGGGTACCATGGGACCACTAAGTAACTCATAAACGGGCTTTGGGGCCCCCCCCCCCCCGATTTTTTTAAAATTATTTTGGTATGAAAGAAGCGCATTTAAAAGTCAGACATTACAAAAAAAATCGGCGCAAAAAACTCCCACGCGTAAAGCGGCCAGCGCGAAAAACAAATTGTTGGTTGGGTCCCTAGAACCCCCCCCCCCTTGGTCCCTTAAGTGTTAATGTTAGTAATAACTGCCAACGTGCGCGAGAAGTAAGTTGCAGTGCTCGAATTCGGTCTCTCTCCAGTATACTGCAAGCGGGATACGGCACCGAGTTAAATTTATTTTAACTGCAGCTGCAGCAGGTTACGTTGAGTTGCTGCAGCAACGTGATGATATATCGGCATGCAACTGCGCAGTGCAAAACGTAGTATGAACGAACCTTTAATGTACTAGGCGCGGGCGCAGTGACGAAGGCGCAGGCGCGGGCGCAAGGGCAGGCATACAAATACGGGATTCTTCAGGATTATATGGTAGGCCGTTGCATCTAAAAACCTGGTTTTATGGGGCATTGACTGAAACCCAAATGGACCTTTTGCCCAAATTGGTCAAAATAATGATTTGTAAACAAAGTGGACATTGTTGGAGGTTCCGAAGGTCGGGGGGGGGGGGGTATTTTTAGGACCGCCACCTAAGTAACAGCAACAGATCTACATAAACTTCCCCGGCGTTAACCGATTGCTAGTTCTATTCAAAGACGAATATTTAAATCTAAATGACCGAATTTAGAAATTGCCCACTGTTTTGCAGCGAGGGTAATACGCAATAATAGCAATTTTTTGAAGAGGCGCCCCATTTTAAAACTTGAGTTTTTACCGGTTGTATTGTAACCGGCTAGTAAACTATACCTGTGAATGGTTATGCTCGAAAATGTCTATGTGTGCAAACGAAGGAATTTGTGTAATAGATAAATATCGGAGATCTCCGATAAAATCACACGGCTGATGGAAAGGCCTTCCAATATGAAATAGCGGGAAAAGCGTCATGTACGTATCTACGTGACCCATTAGTGTTTTATTGGGTTCAGGCAGTCCAAGTATATGGTCATTTTTGATGGTGGACATTCATCATGGACGGACATAACTTAGCGTTTCCAGCTCTGCGTTAAAGGTCCCAGGAAATGAGATGATAAACCTCTGCCAAATCTGTTATGGGACTATTCCATTCATAAAAAAGGGCCAGAAAAAAAGAATTCACTACAGTGACATCTTAGTGAAACTATGATTTTCAGTTAGATGTCATGAATAGATTCCACCAGTCACCTGGACTTTTCTATACTCTATGAATAATCAAATAGTTTCACTCTAATGATGTCATACAACCAAATATTTGCAATTTTTCTCTCTCCTCTGGTAGAATGACACACCATACCAATTATATTTGCATTCCTGGGACCTTTTAAGGTACAGTCTGGGATCCCCCCCCCCAAAATTCTAGTTACAAATTCGCTGATTTTAGATAATACGCATTTTTGAGCATTCTCGTTCCGAGGTGTAGTTTCCTCGGATATTACACCACTAACTGCGAAAATATCAAATTTGCCCCTCCATTTGGGCGCTCTCAAAAAATGTGCTATTATTGCTTTAAGCACGACCTCGACGGATGTGAACGGTAAATATTTTTTTCTTAAATCATAATGCTATTACTCAGAAACGTTTGAACAAGGTTAAGAGCGGATCTTGTAAGGTCATGAAACAGAGACTTCCGTAAATGCACGTAGCAGTTTCACAAAATGAACGTTTGAAATTCCCCACTGCCAATTTGAGCGATCGTGTCTCCCCACCCCCCCCAAGGTTTTTTGATGGTTCCATGTGTTTTCGCTCATTTGTGAGTTCAATGGTTGCTGACCATTGCTGCCGACAAATTGGCCATTTCTGTCTAGAATGGTCAAAATAATGATTTTTTAAACAAAAGTGGACACTAGAAGTTTCCCGGAAGCGTTTTTGGGGGTTCCCGGTGTTTGGCCTGATTCGTGTTTCAAAGGTTGATGAGAATGCCTTGAACCCCAAATTGGCAAATTCAAGTCCAAAATGGTCAAAATAAGAGGTCCAAAAATAATGAGTGTTAACCAAAGGTGGAACCACTGGAAGTGTCCCGGAAGGTTTTTGGATGGTTTCCCGGTGTTTTGGCTGCTTGTGTTTCAAAGGTTGATTGAGCATTACCTGCGAACCCAGATTGAGAATTCCTGGTCCAAAATGGTCAAAATAAGGGGGGTGTTTATAAAACGGGGACCCATAAAAAATGTTCTATGTGTTACAAAAAGTTTGATTGGGTCCCGTTTTTCCAGAGTTGGGGTCACCGTTTTCTACATCCCCATATGGGTGACACCAGTTTTTCAGCTTACGAGAACGCACGCGCTATTTGTGTGCATAACTTGCATATGACATGACTCCAAGTGATGTTAGATAGGGTGCACGTGGGTTGTGGTGTTTTGTTGGTGGGTGTGGTGTTGACACTTTGGAAGTTTCCAGGAAGGGGTTGGATGGTTCCGGTGTTTTGGCCGGCTTTGTGTTTCAATGGTTGATGACCATAAAGCGTTAACGCTTAAGTGTCACTCCCGTTTGTGTATAAGGGGGAGGAGGTCCACGTGGCCACCACGGAAAACAGCTTTGCGGTGGAAGTTGTTTACGAAACTCTGGTCATTGATGGGTACATCAACACGACCACATAACAGGAAAAATGAAAAATGGTTGTCCCAATTCAAAATAGGGGTCAAAATAAACAGATTTTTTTTTTTTTTTTTACAACTCAATTCTCCCGCCAAACACGAAAAACCACTTTCCCGAAGACTGTTTCCATAAAATTTGGCTCACAATAGAAGAATATTAATACACCTTTACATCGCTGACTAAACACCATTACAACCCATGGTTACTCAGTACGATTTAAGGGGCAAAAAAAAAAATTTGAATGCGCCACCAAACTACTTATGCTACTTAGAGCATCATAACGACCATGGCCGATTTGAATTTTTTTCACCAAAGCATGCGCCAACTGATATTTGAGGCAATTACTAAAATTAGGTTGGCAAAATCAAATTACCGTTAAAAATGTTGTACGAAAAACAAAATGGGGGTTCAACGTGGACACTTATACACTTAAGTGTTAGTAAATTTAGTAATTATCGAAAACTTATGCCACAGTCTCATGTGCCTTGGGCCCCCTGCCATTGCCCACTGGGTCTCCTGGGGCCCCTGCACAAGGCGGCGCCGTGCTCACTTGGACCTTCCCTTGGGCCTCCGGAGTCTCCCGCTATCTGGGCCACATGCACCATGCCCCTGGCCTCTGCCCCTTGGGCCCCTTTCCCAGCCCCTTTCTCCAGCCCCTTTCACCCTCCCCCTTCCCTCCCTTTCCCTCCTTCCGCTACCTTCCCTCGCGTACCTTCACCTACCATCTCCTTCACTTCTTACCTCCTCCTTTCTTATTTTTAATTATTCATAATAATAACGGGAAGTTTGGATTATTCCTTCATTCATTCTTTCCTGTCATTTCTTCATGCATTACTTTATTTCTATATTAAATCAAATACGATTTTATCTTATGTTATAAATGTTTACTGCATTGATTTATTATAATTCACATTTCCTCAGTGTTTCGTTTTTTTTTCGGAAATTTTTCCTTATTTGTTTATTGATGATCTGTTTTGAATATAACAAAATTCCTTTGTGTGAAAAAACCTCTTTATTTTCCTTATTGAGTAATTGAACGTACTGCCATGAAAGTAGTGCAGTGACGACCGGCATTTACACATCTTCTTATGCGGGACAAATGAGTTGTGACAAGACACATGCTGGGAAAATTGCCGAGCAGTAGTTCTCGCACCACAGACAAAACAGGGAGATCCAAATCCGAAGGACTTTTTGGTAGGCCGTTCTGACAAAAACCATGTTTTTTATTAGCGGGAGGAGCGCCATAGGTGTTTTTAGGCTTCTTGGTGTTTACCTTGACCCCTAGGGCATCCACCCGGGTCCTTTTTTATGGGTACGGGGATGGTCTCGGGTCCCGTAGAAGGGTTTTTGGAGTAGTTTGAATCATTTCGTGGAATCACCCCAAAACTGGGGCCATACAACTTAGTTTGGATTTTTTGACGAAGTCTCTCCCTATCATCTAGAAAAGTTTCGGGACACGCCTAAATGGTTTTTCCCCCTCCCTCGAACCGAAAGGGGTCAAATTCGGGTCTTTTAAAAGGCTCCTGGCATTTTTGTAGGGGTTGGTTGGCCCAGGAGGCCACCTATTTGTGCTTCGGGAGGTGGGGCCTCTCCCTACTCACCTCGGACCCACTCTCTTAGTGGTGCTCAGGTCAGGGCGGGGGTGGGAGGAGATTTCGCTGGATGGGAGAGTTTCTCTTTTCAGCCGATTTCCTCTTTTTTTGAAAATCTTTTGTTGCCTAAAATTTCAACTTTTTCTATATTCAGCCAAATTTTTGGATTTTACTCTGATTTGACGCTAATGATTTTTTCCTCTTTCTGTTACGGTGGCCTCTCCAGCCATGATAGGAACTTACTGCCAAAGTCGATAGTCGCCAAAATCCTCAAAAACAGTACAAATATTGTACCCGAAAAAATAATGGCAACATTGGATTTTCATTTCATTTTTTCCAAATGCTGTGGGGGAGGCCTCCCGAATTCCCCCCCAAGACACACTCCGTAAACACCCAGATCCAGCTTCAGTCTATAGAACTTATATAGGTAAGATGGTTGATTGTAATCAGAAAAACAGTAGCAAACTACACAAATAAAAATGTTACTCCAGGATAACCTTGAAATGTTTAAATTTTAATTTCCAAACTTCTGAAGGGGGAACACCCCTCAGACCACTGCAAGGCCACACGAGCAGGATTTATGGGGGGTGCGGGGCCTTTTTCGAAAAGAGTGGACTTTTCTTTAAAAATCATTATTTTGACCATTTTAAAGTAAAATAGTTGAATCGAAGGCCGGCCCCCCCCCCCCAATGCTCATCAACATTGGAAATACAAAGAAGGCCAAAACACCGGGAAACCATCCAAAAAACCTTTCGGAAACTTTCAAAGTGTCCACTTGTTTAAAAATCTTATTTTGACCATTCAGGACAGAAATGGCAAATTGGGTTCCAGGCAAAGTCATCAACCATTGAAAACACAAAGGACGCCTAAACCACAGTAAGGCAGTCAAAAAACTTCCAAGGAAATACCCGACAGTGTCCACTTTTGTTAAAAAATCATTATTTGGTCCTTTTAGATTTTCAAAAAATGACCGATTTGTGTTCAAGGCTGAGTCAACACCATTGATACACAAAAGAACCGATTAAACCGGGAACCATCCAGGAACCATCTGCCGTACCGACGTGTCCAACTTTTCTTAAAAATAGTATTTTGCCATTTTGAAGGACAACTAATAGTTGAATTGAGGGCCAGGTAATGCTCATCAACCTTTGTAACACAAAGCAGGCCAAAATAACCGGGAACCATCCAAAAACCTTCGGGAAACTTCCAAAGTGCCCACTATTCTAAAAAAAACGTATTTGCACCATTTTGAGCCCCTAGATGGCCAATCTTGTGAGGTTCCTAAGCCTGGTCATCAAAAACCATATGAAACATCTCAGAGCAGCCGAAAACACATGGAAACCGTCACAAAACCTTCGGGGGAGAACCGATCTGCCTCCAATGGGGCATTACGGATTTCCAAAACGGTAATCGTGGGCACAGCTACGTGCCATTTATTATGGCCATTCTTTCTCATGGGACCTTGCAAAATCAGGCTCGTAAACTTCGTTCAAAATATCTGAGTAATATCATGATAATTTAAGAGAAAAAAATATTGACGTCAAAATCCGTCGAGGTTAGTGGATATATCGATGCAAAAACAGTGCAATTCCATACCGGTATGTAATTTAAATATTCTTGACCAGGCGGACTAGCTTTAGTACAAGCCTGTGGTGAACGTTCGATAAACGTAAGAGCGCCCTCCTACCGTTACGTCTCTGAATAGGACTAGCACTCAGGTTAACGCCGAAGTGGTTGTAGATATGGTGCTGTTAATAGGTTGGCATGTCCTTCCCTCGACCTTCCGGGAAACCTAAAGGGTCCACTTTTGTTTACAAATCATTATTGTTGCCAATTTGACAGAAATGGCCGATGGCGTTTCAGGACAATAAACATGGTTTTTAGACGCCAACGGCCTACCTATATTTTTTTGAGTTTTATCCTGAGAATCCCTCATTTGTATGCCTGCGCCCGCGCCGAATAACATTAGCCTGACGGCAAGGGTGAAGGGCCTGCAACCAAAATCGAACGTGTTTGGGATGCGAGTGACGAAACCGACAATAAGACACGAGGTCAGCCGGGTAGTTGCGGCGACGATGATATGTGACTCAACGGCAGACATCAACGCCTGTGTATGCGGTGATAATAAATTTGCTTCCACTCTTCACCTTACCGTTTGTTATGTCGGAATCACTCTGGTCGTTAATGGTCGTTGACAACGTCTACCAACAAAATTGTGACGACCTAAAAACTACAATCATTAGAGACGGCCTCGCACGGCATAGAAACGTCAAAGAGATGAGGGTTGTGGTCTCCAAAGAGAAATCTCTGAACCGGAATCACAAAATTTGTTTTGCCGCCACAAATTTGATCGAAATTTGCCGACGGGCGCGACTGGATATCTGCCGTCTGCGGTCACTACAGCGATAATTGAAGCATACACCGATAATTGCGGGAAATTCAAAATATTATTGCAGTTCGGAGCTTAACGTTTTTTTTGACATTGCATCCACCATTCGTCATAGGGTGAGATAAACTTAAGATGAACCGTGTGAGAAGTTGAGACGCAGAAGAAGTGTGTTTGCAGCACCCGGAGGTTGTAGGATTTGCAAAATATCGTTCCGGCGAATTAAGAGTGGTTCACTCGCATGCTGAGTTAGTAACAATCGAAATGTTTTACGTTCATTTCATTGAACAGCTTGCAAACTAGACAATGTGTTTTGGTAAAATTCTGCCCTATTTGTTGTTAAGGTAGGGGGCCTAACAAATAGTCGCAAGAGTCGGCTGGCGAGTTAACGTGGACCTGATACATCGGTTGTTTAAAGCTTGAAACAGTTTATGCAACTTGGTTTTATATGGTAGTGTACACATTCTAATGTCACTAAATCATGTTGATTCGTACATTACATAAGATTCGAACATGCAGCATTAAGATTACAATGGCCTAAACCTTATCCACTACCGAATACATGCATTTACTGAAAGCAGATGCTAAAATTAAAACTCATTTTAAAATCGATAGGAGCAAATAAGATTTTGCATTTGGAATGACGTTACTTATAACGTTATTTACACATTTTATTGGTACAAACGATTTCATGTTCATATTTTTAAATTAAAAACAATTTACAAAATGAGTAATATAACGGAAAAGATAACAACGGTCAGCGTAAATACGGGCCTTTTTTCAAAATGTGTAGTATTATTTTTAGCCACTGTATATTACATTTTTCGGTCCCCAAAGTGGCTAATTTTAGGCTAAAGGTTAATAAAGCCGAGGAAGATTTTGAATTGGGGCTTAACCTACACTGTCAACAGGTAAAGACTGTAAAATAGGAACCCATTTTTAACAGTGCAGTAAACTAAGACATGTATTTGCCATAGGTTTGTACAGCAATGGCGCGCAGACGCCTGATGCTGAAATTTCTTCTTTTCAGCACATAAAGGGTCTGCTAATTTATATGTTAACCCTTAAGTGGTCAAGGTCTTTGGCAAGCCCGTTGATGGTCAAGGGGGTGTCCCTATGGACCCTAACCTTAAAATGCATTTCCTATAGGAATTTCAATAAAAGCATACTCTAAACGATTAACAACAAAGTAAAAATGGCAATTAATATTCGACATTGAAATTAGGCGCGAAACATTGATTTTCATGAGTGCCAATTTTCACCAAACAAGGCCATTTTGTTTTTGCTTTGGATTTTTTTCCTCCAACAGGATACACTTACATTTAAACTAGCAATAAATTTTAGTATTTTTTAAGGAAGAAGCACATCGATAAGTTACACATTACAAAATAGAGTTCAGAAATATTTTTAACGAGTGAGAAATGGCCGAAACAATCTTGGGTACCATGCCCCCCAGGCACTTAAAGAGACACAGGCACATTTGAAAAATAGTGCGCCCGCAAGATTTTTCAAAATCGATATTTTTGCATGGTTGTAAAGATTTTATATACACAAGCCCTCACCCGAAATGATTAAGACCAAATCAGCTTCCTTATGGGTAAACAGAACGATTTTATAATTTAACGTCGCAGACGAAGAAAATGGCGTTGAACACAAGAACACGCACGTCGTATGCATGTTTCTCACGCTATGCACACTGTTTGACCGGTCTATAACCTTTGTGGTTTTAATAGCAGTGCGGTAACGGAGTCCAAAACTATTCATGTATATCCACATTTGTTGATTAAGTTATGGGGTTAGGGTTTTTCGGGTTGTTATTTTTTATTGTGTTAAATATATTTTCTGTTCTTCTTCCACTGGACCATAGACAATATTTGAGAGCAAAATGAAGAAATATTTCCATATTTTGTGAAAATGTGCCCAGTGCCGTCTTTAAGTGCAAGCAATTATCCCAGAACCCGGAATGATATTCGTTAAATATTGTTTGGGTGTATCCCAAAATTCAACAATGATTTTAAATAGATCAATCACGGGCACCATGTGACTTATTAGTGAATACCTTACTTTGAAGCATCCAATGACCGCTATGATTTCCGCCAGATGATCCCCGCGCATATGGACACCTCTATTTCGAGTCTTCATTGAACCATTCAATGAGATAGGTGGCTTTAAAAAGAAGTTTTGGTGACTCATGGTCTTATGGACCCCCCGATCAGAATGTTGTCACTTTGGGGGGGGCCACTTTTTTGACCCGAAATTAACAATTTTATGGAATAATCAAAATTAGTGGTGATATGTTTTTTGAAGCATCCTCTTCCATACCATGTAGAAAAAGGTGCTGTATCCGAAACACACATGACAATCTTTTTGACCCCATCATTGACAATTTTGCAAATTTTGGCTTCATGAATATTTTGGTTGACAAAGTCTCAAAATTAAGCTCACTAAAGAGAACCGGTCAGGCTCACCAACATTTGAATATATTATTTTGTACGGCTTTCAAATCCAGTCACTGAGGGCAAGTATCAAATATTGGACTAACTAGGGTTTTCCACGTGCCAACAAGATTCAAAATATGTTTGCTTTTACAATTAAATGGACTGATCATTTTATTATTATTTTACAAAACACTTTTTTTTTTTAAGTTGCCATTTAAAGAAACAAAAACATGAATAATAAGGAGGAAGTAAGGACGGAAGGAGGAAGAGAAGGAAGGAAGGAAGGAAAAGGAAGGAGAAGGTGAAGGCGGACGGAGGCAGGAAGGTCAAGTATTCCGGACGGAATTACCTTCCATTGAGGGAGGAGAGGTATTGCTTGATTGTCTGTACTGACGTGGACCGAGAAGGACTCATGTAAGTGACAGTATGTTCTTCCTTTATATAGACACATCATAAGTTTGGCGGCAGACAATTGAAGATGTTTTTGACCTTTACAAAGGAACCAGAGGCATTTGATGTACACACCTCGTTAGAACAAACACCAATATTTTTGTCACTTTTTCTGAAACAAGAGAATGTTAACATTTTGACCGATTTCAATCATTGTGACATATGAATCAAGGATTATCAAAACCTCCTCGTGGTGAACCCCGGGTAACTGATCTTTTCAGGCGGTATATAATCACTGATAGCTAATACGCCAACTCGTTCCGTTTTTTTAATTCACTGTCTTTTCTAATCATGTTGTACTGTTTTTTTTATATTTTCCACTGTATTTTAATCATGCCCCCGCCAGAAGGACAATATATTATGCCAGTCCTGGCACTAACTCACGTGCCCTTTATGAGGGCAGGCATCACCAGATTCAAGTCAATGGCAATCTCAGTGCCTCCAACTAACCGTGGAAGGCTCACTAGGGCAAGATATCAACATCCTCGACACCTCACAAACACATATTGCAGTGTTCAGGTCACCAATGTCTACAAGCCACCTAACCCTCGGCTCCAAGCATAACTCTAAACCAACTTATGTGCACCTGCATTTTACGCGGCGACTTTTTAAAAACCAACCTGATGGGCTACCCTAGAGACTGGCCTCAATCCGTGGTACAACTTCTACACGACCCCCAAGCAACCAGACACTTCAACTCTGGAAGTGAATACGTCTTACAAACCCTGAACTTCTGCTTTGCAACATGGACACCAACTCCATTCACCGTACTGGTTCTCGACCGCTTTCCGACGTCCCAACACAGACCATAACTGGAATCGCTCAGAGACCTTGCTAAGCCTGTAACCACAAGCCAGTGAAAAGGTTGGAACTTCCTCAAGAGGCAGACTGGGAACCAGTTCAAGAAACTGGTGGATTCAGAATTGCCCAACCTCCCGACAACAGAACACCAACCGCACCTCCTACACCTCGACATTCTTACACAAAGCAAGCACTGTGTCAACTCTTATTAATATAGCAAAAGAAGACCATCCCACGTGGCCTGTTGTCGCAGTTACATCCCCATCTTTGGGATGAGGAATGTGGACAACCTTTTTACAATGATTTTCTCTGAAATTCTGAACCCTGGAAGAAGTTTTCAAATCCAAGTTTTCGAGTTCTGACCAAAAGTGCTATGGACAGGAAACGCCGTGGAGGCGCTGGAGAGACCTGTGTCCAATGGATCGATGGACTGTCACCCCTCTCCAGCAGGAATTCCTGGACTACTATAAAACCCGCCTACCGGCATGAAGTTTCCAAACGCATCGAAATGTCCAGTGAATGCCAACTCATTGCTGATCAACTCCCTCGCAAATGGTCGTTTTCAAAATTAACATTGATCTGATCACAGAACTCGCTCTGCTCTTGGCTGGTCAAAAAGAGACACGAAATTCGTCGAGCCCCCCGGCGTGGACGGGTCACTTTCATTCCATTCATCACAAACCCCCGTCTCAACTAGAGGAAGTCTTACCGTATCTGCAAAAATTCATCCAACTACAAGAAGTGGCAATTCCCATGGGCCCTTCTCCCCTCCCCTCACTAGTTTCCTGATGCAATGCGTGCCCACTATTGTTCTAGATTGTCTCAGGAGTTTAACACATGTTGCCTTACCAACCAGTCCTTACCCAAGATCTGGATGAGAGCTACTATCAATCATTGCACTCTCCAACCAGAACAAGCTGGTCGACACCCTAATACGCTCACAGCCGCCCAATCACCGACTGACTGTGTTTCTCCGTCTACCTTCAACTCCCTGATGAGGATGATCCTGGCCCGTGCTGGAGGGCCTGTGCGTCGATCCCATCTGCTGACGAACAAGCTGGATTTCGCCGTGGCCGGAGCACTGTCATCTAATTTAAAAACTCACAAATGATATTGAGGAAAAGCTAGCTTGAAAATCGCCGTAAGCGTTCGTCTCTTGGGTGTACCTTAACTTGCCAGATACTGACACCGTTTGAGACCAGGGGGCCTGACACTCAAGCGTCTCAAGGACCATCCCGGATCGTCACCTTGTACAATAGTCAAATATATGTCACATGCTTGCAAACCGTAGGTTTATTCTCAAGACGCATTGATGGACAGAGTAGTCGTCTGCGGTGTCGTCTGAGGACGGAGTACCCACTGAATCTGTACTGGCTCATATGTTGTTCAACTTGTTTATCAGTGATTTACCTCAAAAACATCTAGACAATATTGCTACGCCGACTATCTTGCCCTCCTCCACTCTGGACCGGCAATTGGACAGAATAGAAAGCACACTTACTACAGTCATGGCCCTACTTGCAGCATATCTCAAGATCTGGAGACGGAACTGAGCGAAGCCAGACCCCGTTATCTGCCTTCCCATTCACCTCACCACCAAAGAGGCTCGTCGTCAGCTTCAAATCAAGCTCAATGGAGCGCATCTGCCATACAATCCTACACCAACCTACTTGGGATTGAAGCTTGACGGCAGCTTACTTACCGCAAGCAACTCGAGTCCGTATGCGCCAAGGTTATCTTCGAGGATAACCTCCGTTCCGATTTCTGGGGGATCTTCATGTGGTGCCAGCCCAACGACCCTACTCACCACTTGCCGTGGCTCTGGTCTACAGCACTACTGAATATGCCACCCAGCATGTGCAACCGCTCTCACCAAGTAAGCTGACACAGTACTCAACGAGACCTTGAGAACTAACACTGGCTGCCTCCGTCCTCTACTCTACTCCATCTGAATCCTATCAGTGCTTTCAGCATTGCACCTGCATACTTTCGGAGAGAACACCACACGCATAACTAGTGAATAAGGCCCTGCTGGACAACAAGCACCGCTGCATAACACTGTCAAGAATCACACCAACCGTTCACAGAGACTGCGCTCTCGCCGACCTTTCTGTAGACACGCCGTTAAACTCTCCAGTTCCCCTGTCAACATCTTACAAACATTGAAACTGCCTGGCTAGATACCCAAAACCAATCAACTCTATTACACCTAAGACGGAACTACCACCTGGCAGCATCTCCCCTCCCCACCAAGGAATGGTCCCCTTAAACCAGGATTCGCACAGAGTCCAGGTCGCTTCAATATCAATATGCACCGATGGGGGCTGCGGCCCTCGCCAACTCTTGCCAATGTGGTTCTCATCACAGACTGCGATCACATTCTCAAGGAGTGCCCTACCGTTCGGTCCACCGGTGGACACATATTGCTCAAACCCCAACCAATCACAAGTGATTTAGCTCAACGCATACAACTATTTAGCTACTCTACTGCCTCATAAGCAAGAAGAAGATATGAATCAAAGACTATAATCCACGCATGGTGGAAAAGTTGCCCTCATCTAAATGATAACTATCAACATAAATGTATAAATTCCATTTTATTTTATTATGACCATTAATTTTAAAATATTTGCCAGCCGGGACAAACCCGGACGAAAAGGTAGTAGACAACGAACCTCCATTGGTATAAATGCCAGCCTTTTTTTCATATGAACATGTCATATTTCATGCATTTTCCAGTTTAAGGGGAAAAAATGTCATTTTTTGATTCTATTTATCTCTGGACAAAAGAGTTGCATCACCCACTGGCCGAACTTTTGACCTCGACTTAAGTAAATCCACAATTGTATCTCCTCCCGTCTTCGTGACGTATAAGCAAAATGACATTATCATGACCCATGATGACCTTTGACTCAACATATAACTGCTGTGTACCCCATAAGCTCTCTTCCTTCTTTCTCTTCCTTCCACCTAGGCCCGCCACACCGACATTTTCACCATAAGTATAACAAATTATATATATATATATATAATATATATATATATATATAATAATATATATAATTATCTATTATATATAATATATACCTACCCAATCGCCGAGATTTTAGTTATGGAGTACGCGAGGTATGTAGTAGGCGCTTCAGAGAATTAGTTATGATAGTTTACAACAACAAGTGCAGCACACGTAACAGTCGTTTACGTTAAAGATGAAAAAACGTTTCCTGTCGTTAGAATAGGTATAGAATGTTATTTGAATTGTATCTTTTTTGTATATACACGAATTTAGATTTATATTTGTATATACTTTGGGTGTATACAATTAGCTTTTAGATTTGTTACATCACGAATTTTGACCGCCCTGAATTTATATCTTATCGTAGACCACGTCACATAGTGATGTATTTCCGAATTACGCATTTGGAGAAAACGCCTTTGAAGATTTTGCGGTCTTAATTTGCTCTATACTGTTAAATAAAACATATCTTTCAATTAAAACCTGGTTAAAAAATTGCTAAAATTTCAAATATATTTAAGTTATCAACTTCCAATTTATTTAGATATGCGAAACAATTGATGTTAAATAAAATACATCACTATGTGAAAACGACAAAATAGATCTGAGAATATGTCGCACAAATACGCCACACTGTGAAAAGGCAGGTACGATGCTTGGGCCTGCGCAGAATAGATTTTCGACAAATACGTCGTATTTGATGCGGACAATTTAAGGTTTCGCAAACACGTCGTAAGACACTTTAAGGTTTGATATTTGGAGAATTTGTAGAGTAGTACAAAACAAACGCATATGCCAAATTTCTCCAAAAGTCCAAGATGTCGAATACGTCACTATGTGACGCGGCCGACGATATGAGCAAAAATGACCTGTTTGGTTCAGGACGTATCAGCCGTTAGTATGTTAAACGAGTGTTGTAAGGCAAGAACCGCTAAAAGTTGAAGGATTTTTTTTTGCTAAACAAAAGGGTAATGGTAATATAACCACTCAATCTACTACACCAAATGAGGACTTGCACGTTTTTCAATAAACATTTACGAGTATTGTTAAAGTTTAGAGCATGAAAAATTACTTCTCTTTGATTTGAAATTTTCGCGTTGTTATTCCAATGTACAAGAAAGGAAATCAAGATGAATTGTTTAATTACAAATCTGTTTCCATTTTACCAATTTGTTCGAACAGATTGTTCACAAGAAGCAAATATATTAGTGACAACAATTTCGGGTACGATGGTCAATCAGGTTGCCGCCACAAGCACTATACCGCGTTATTTTACCGCAATTGACAAATGAAAAAAAAAAATGATGATGGAATACCGTTGGTCCTGATTTTTTTAAAAATCTTACTAAAGCATTCGCTATGGTCAATCACTAGATTTGTATTGATAAACTATCTGCAATTGGCGTTAAAGCTGTTGAATGTAAATTATTTCAATCTTATCTTTCAAATTTTACACAATGTATTTCAATAAAGGCCCACAAGTAAAATCCACCCAATATTACGTCAGAAGATCCCGGGTTTCAAAGCTTGGTCTACTCGTATTTATTCTGTTTATCAATGACATGCATTCGACTGCTGACATGAATGCTGATGATACATTGATTTATGTAAGCCATAGTAATGCAAGCCATTGTAATATAAGGTTCATTCAAGAGTATTTGAATTAAGACCTAATGTATCTACCTAAATGGCTTGATAACAATCTTATAAAAGCCAATGTATAAGTTAAACTTTAAAACAGTTATGTTGCTTAGGTCTCCTAATAAACTTAGTTAAACTACAATGTTAATGGTATCATGAATGGTGTTTTTTTTTTTTTTAATTAATGAATGTTATCGGTCATCCGGTAGTTTGAGGTCAAAGATTATTACATCTTCACGTTATGTCAGACAAATAAAATATTTCAAGTTATTTTGATGATGAAACAATAACGGTTTCCGATGTGAGTGCTTTTCCACATGCTTCCCTCACGAAGTAGTATGCCTTATAAAATGTTCAAAATGCAAATTACAGAAATGTCGGAGAAACGGTTAATGAAATTCGAGAAAGGATGGGAAATCATATATCCACCATAAAACAACATCCCAAACGTAAGGAACAAAGTTGCGGCGAATCCCACCCCCCCCCCAAAAAAAATACCTTGAATTACCGCACGTGATAGAAAGCTTAAAATGCAAAATGGCGGACACCTTTCAGGGTGATTTTTTCTGACCACCCTGATTATAACATTCATTTTTACCAAGACTTTGTGAAACACCCTTTTTACTAAGTTGATAATAAAATAAGCACCAACATAACTAGATGGCGTAACAATGAGGTTATAATCCCGCAGAGTTGGCAACTTGCCATTTTCAAAGAAAATAAGCCAAAATCCAATTTTGCAAACAAAAAAGGGAGGTTGTCGGATTTTCATGCTGGTTTTTTCAGCTCTAAATGCTAACATATGACTAGTTCTACATACACCATTAGAATGTACAGAGACATCTAGCCAGAAATGTTCAAGTTCAAGTTCATGTTTAAAAAAATTGTACGCTAGAAAATATTCCTTGGGTCGGCAACCCTAACCCCCCCCCCCCCCTTCGGCTTGACCGGCATACTAACCTCGGTGAAGGCCACGTTCACATTTTTTTATCACTAACATGAACGGAAAGGATGAGAAAACAATTACTGGAAGTTTGTTACCAACGCTTTTGGCTTTTAGAGCCACCCGGAAGGAAAAGTTCACTGGGCGGGGAGTGGTAACCAGTCCTATGTGAGACGACGGGTAATAGAATCATTCTAAGGCTGTCATATATGGATTATCTACGCTTCTCGAAAGTCCGTGACAGTTTCATTCGGAAATCGACAGTAACGCTACGTGACTTAGGTAATTAGGAGTTCTCAGTCAACGAGAGTATAAGTGGAGCATTACAGAGAAACGTTACTTATGGAATTGAAAGCCGACATTCAGTTTCAAAGTATGATACAGTGTGGTAGGTTGACACAAAACATGATGAGACTTGTGCTGTACCGGGTGGTCCAAAAAGTGTACCATTTTTCGGTCTGCAAATTTCTCAAAGTGGGGTGACATATCATAAATTTTTTTGAAGATATTTATTAATACGATAAAGGTTTAGAAATGGTGAAACGGCGTTCGTTTGAAAACAAAGCTCAAATCACATGGCGGCCGTGTAGCGCAAAATGGTCAAAACCACTAGTCTTTGAACACACGTAAGTCTATGGGGCAATCATGATGGTTAACAGTAATTAATAGGCCTACCATTGCGTGAACTGTAGGCCTACTCACTTAACACACTGCTGACCACCCGTCGAGTTTGTGTGAATAGTTTACGGCCCGGGCGAGGGGTCTTAGTTTTGGTTTGGGTGCGGCCGGGTGTTTGAACCACCCCGAAAATATACCAAAAATGAAGGATTTGCTACCCATCCTTATACCTGCATTGGTGGGAGTTTTGGGGCGAAGTCCCAGAAGCTGATAGATAAATAAATGTTAAAATGCATTTTGAGTCATTCTGGCAGCACTATTTTTTACATGTGTGGTTTATAAGCATTCTTCATACCCGATTGACCACTGTAAAAATATACTTGCAACAGAAATGCAACCCTTTCTTATACATTTTTTAAAGAAAAAGGGACCGTTCATTATACCAAAACGGCTGAAAATGATACCCTTCTCGGCCGCACATCCCGTACCCCCTTTACCAATACGAACCCCCACGCCCCCCCCCCCCCGGGGGCCGGGGGGGGGGCTACCGTTTGAAAATGAACTTGAAATGTCCATTTACATAATAATTAAGTTGATTTCAATGGGGAGGGGGGTTTAAATTGAAAGATACTTGCATGATTTTTCTTGTCAAGACTGATCAAGACTCTGCTTATACATTTCAATGTTTGCATGGTTTGGGACAAGATCATAAAGAAGAACTATAGCAGACGTTTTATTTTTAAATTTATAAGAGAAACTTGAAACAATTTGAATTTGAGGTGCCTTTATGGTTACTAATAAATACCAAGTCCCATGACGTAGGCCTTGGGCCAGAGAGCCAAAAATGGATGTTCACTACCTAAGAAGGGTACAAATTCTAGCAATATTTGTTTGAAAAGCTACATGTCTCTAGTGTATAAAATGCCATGCTAGATAATTCTAAGGAGTAGCTTAGCCTCAGAATTCAGTTTTTTGAAGAGTGTGAAAATCCTCTATTGTAAATTGATATACACAATAGGGATAACAATAGACAGGATTTGGTCAATTGAATGACTTAAACATTGGCTCGGGTAACTCTAACTATCACTTATTAATATTTTTTAATGAAATATGCTTTTTGAAAGCATGAATACTCTTCCTTTGAAAACATCAGCTTAAGCATTGTAATACATATCACAGCATGGGAAAATATGTTTGTATCTTAAAAGAAAAATAATTGCTCTTAACACAGGATTTTATTTTTGGAGACTCAGAATACCCATTTTTACAAGATTTTTCTTCTTTTTTCCCAACCGAGAGCTTTTTGCCCCACACTGTTAAAAATGTTCATTAAAATAACAGGCTTTTGACTGGCAGCTGGGACTCACAACAGTTAAAACGACGTTTTTTTACAGGTATTTGCACGTTTCGTGTCCCTTTTACAGTTATTTGCACGTTTTGAGTCCTGGCTGACAGTTAAAACAGCTTAAAACGCCGTCTTTTTAAAAACATTTTTAACAGTGCACCTTGGGTGCTAATTTTAATCAGATTTTAATTGAAGCTAGGTAAAGCTTCATAAGCAAGCCATTTCACGCACAAAGCATATTTGGTTGACCCACTTACACCAACAAAATGCCTCAATAAAGCTCCACCCCAAATTTTTCATTTTGTTGTGTTTAATTCGAAATTTTGAAACCTCTCGAATTACAAAATTCTTGAAAATAAGCATCCCAAAGGGCACATTGCTTACCCCCCTAAGACATTGACCTTAAAGGGGCATTTCGTGATCCACAGCCTCGTCCCCCCGACTTACCTCAAAAAGTTGAGATTCTTATATCATCTGAACCGTTAGCCTTAGTAATCCACCTGTAACTAATCTTACGTGCAAATTTGGTCGTATCTGTAAGAAATTCACAATGTTTTTTTTTTCTGTCCGTAAACGGACAGAAATTACAGCACAGTGGCTTATGGGACCGTGGGAAACAAGCAGTTGCTCATAACACAAAACCGCAAGATCGGGATCAACTCAAACTTCCTTTTCTCAAGGATATCTAGGGAACAATGAATAAAACAGAAGGTGCTGGAATCAAGAAATGCACCTTTAATATGTATTATCAGTGAATGGCTAATTTTGAAAATCTAAAAAAACTGAAAATTAAATGTTTGCATCATTGTAACAAGCGCCCTGACGCATCCTGCAAGATCGAACCTAACCTCAAGGACAGAGTGTATATTATAGTCAGTAATCGAGGCTTCAATTCATTCAGATATGAAACAACTGCAACACACAAATGAATGAAGAATCAAATTTTTCAGCAGCTGTTTCTCTCACTAATTCTACAGACCCATCCTATATTTTCGTATGAACTATGCATAAGTATCATGTGAAGACGCCCAATTAATACTCCACCCCTTACCAAAAGTACACCATTCAATACAGGAGAGAATACACTTTCTTAGCATACTTTTGGTTAGTCAAGATTCAAATTAAAATGGACAAAAACTTCAATTAAATCAACTCTGCTTGCAGCCCCCCCCCCCCGGCACAGAATCGAAGTGCCATGCATTCGTTTATGTCATAGTGCATTGGCAAATCAGAGAAGAGATTAGTGTACTCTTCCCGAATTTCAACCAATAGGAATTGAGGTTGAATACATAGGAATTTTGCCCCCAACTTTTGCACGAAGTGGCTCACCTCACAAAATGTTTGCCAATGCAATTATATTGTTAAGATTGACAAACAGGATTAACTCACTGTTTAGGCCATTTACATTTAAAATAATCTGTAACACTACCAGATTTTTAAAACTATAAAACCTTGCAAGAACTCAATTCAACTTCATGTTGCATATAAAGCACAAAAGCACTTAACCACATTTCAATGGAGACCAACAGAAGGCCAACAGAAGCAATTACAGCACTTTTTTTGAAGAGCGCCCCGATTTTCCTAAAAAAATTGAGATTTTTTCACAGTTGCATTGGTAACTGGTTAGTAAACTATACCTGTGAATGGTAAAGCTCGAACATGTCTATGTATCGCAAAAGAAGTAATTTTGTAATTAAGATTAATAATCTCGGAGATTCCGATAATAACTCAACGGCTGCTGGAAACGGCCGTCCAATTAAAATAGCCTGGAAATAGCGCCATATATATACGTGTCTACGTACGGCGGTGCGGAAAGTGTGTAGTCTGTGTCACAGACTCCGAAAAATATTATCTAAATTAGTACTGCGCGAGAGATTAACGTTATCAGTCCGTCATAGCGATTGCATGCACATGAAACTAAATCTCAAATATCTCCGGAAAACGAAGGGGTTCTATGGAAATTTTTGCATCAGAGGGTCCGTAACTATGTTTTGTTTTAAATATGTACCGTAATTGGGTCTGAACCTATAGAACCTAGCGAGAAAATTGAACGTTTTTGTCGGGTACTCCGGTGCTCGCACACACGGAAAAGTGAACACGTAATCGCTACGGGCCGCATCCCTTTTCCCACAATGCATTTCGGTATTATTTCAGTCTTGAGAATTTTCAAACGCTGGTTTCAATTTACGTTTTCAATTTTAGAAACAGGCTATACGTACCAACGAGCTTGAATAAATTAGAGCACCCTGCTCAGCGAGAAAATGAAGCCGACTCAGCGAGCCATGACGTCACACTTACATCGTCTGCATCACGATCTGATTTTATGAAAGCCGGCGTTGTGACCACTGGATATCGGTGAGGTAAACTACCATTTTACATGAAACTAACCTTACAAAAAGGTGGCGGAATATCGTCGGAACAAAAATTAGGCGAGGCTGTTATGTCGAAATTGCCGCAAAAGGTGGAATTTTTGATCGACAGCCTTTACGCTGCTGTCTTCTGCTGCCAGGTCATTGCCATCTTAAATTTCATTGTTTCAACGTTGCCGTTTGCTAACACATTACCAGCAATGGTACACTAAAATCCCCTTCCGAAGTGTTCAAGTAACAGAAAAACTGAGAGTGCCGTATAATGTATCGGGTTGATAAGATTAACTAAACAATTCTGAAGTTTTAGCGGTTTCGCCTTGTTGTTTCGTTAACGTAACTGAAGTATGACCACAAAACAAAAATAATCACTGAATACAGCAACAATTCATTCAGGAAAGTGTTTCTTTTGGTGCCCAAAAACTGGCTTCATGCAGGGGGTGTAGGACACGCGATCTGCTCGAGTTAGATTAAATATCGTGACCAGGGCCTAGTTTTAGTCAAGCCTGTTGTGTAACCCGTTCGTATGCGTAATAGCGCCCCCTCCACCGTTAAGTCTTTGAAACAGGAGTAGCACCCGGAAGTTGATGACATTTGAAGTTGCGTTGCTGTTAGGGTGGCATGTCCTACCCCTGACTTTCATGGGCACCAACAGTGGCAACACTTTCATGAATGAAATTTATTTGATTTTAGGCTTCTTAGCCACTTATTCTTGCGATGAACATGGTAATATGTGGATTGTTATTAAATGTAATTAAAGAAATATTATATTATTTAATAACCATAAGCAACCAGAGACAGAGAAAATTTGTGAATTTTTAAAACAATATTAATTTGGGACGTTTTCTATTTTGCCTTTTATTTCAGAGCATGAGGTTTAGGTTAGTTTGTAATCAAACTGGCAATAACAAGCCACAGTCGGCACCTAATTTATTCAGCTCGTTTGTGATACGTACTACCATTTCCACCGTAGTGCTATAGACCAGTTTAACAGCAAGTTTGTAAACATGTTAGGGCATGGATCTTGAACTAGGTCGGCCTGACTGTTTACACACTGGGCAATTGATCTGTTAGAGTTTTAATACTATGCGCCATAAACGCTTGGCAGGCATGGATGGCAGTCAACAAAAGAAAGTGACGTAGGATGTTAACTGGTCGATACACTTATCCATTTTTTTTCCACAGGTAACCGGTGGGTCAGGGAGGTCAAGTTAGCGGTCACGTTAGCGGTAAGATACATTTTTCACAATTTTCACAAGGACCGGACAGAGAAATGGCAGTTTTTCAGTTACGCTGTTAAATTACAATGGAGGATCAGGATTCTAATTACAAAATCGTTTTTTTATGAAAACACACAACTTTTGAGCATTTCCATTATAGGTGATAGTTCTTGAAAAGATTGTTCAAATTACAAAGATAAGGGTGGGTTTTTCCATGCTTTAAAATAGCCACGGCGTAACAGTTGGGTGGGGGGCAGGTCCCCGAGAGCGTTGACCGAGAAAAAAAGCTGGAAAATCATGCCTAAATCAGCCTTTTTTGCAGAATCACTGGGACATTTTTACCTACAACCAGGAAAATCTGAACTCTAAATCACTCAACGGGAAAATCGGCATCAAAACGGGATTTCCCCTCTGAAAATGTGACCCCAATTACGCCCTAGGACAAGGTTGCTACCGGCTTGACAGCTGGGAGTGATACGAAAGGCATGTATTGATTCCACATTGGCCTCGTACCATGATTTACACTAAAAGGTTTAGATTTTATGTCACCTGAACCTTTAAAACTTTATGGCCTGTGCAGATTTGGTTACCCAGGTGCAAGAAAACAGCAAGCGTATAAGATCTTTTCCCAGTGATAGAACACATTTGCTCATTGACAGCGAGGGCTCGGTGGCAATGATCAGAAAAATGCCCCTTTTAAGCTTAAATATTTACGCTTTCATTTGGATCATGATATTTTAGTACATTATTAACAGTCGTATTCTACCGACATGCCAATTTAAAACGACCCTTTTTCCCTTTTAAATCCTCCACTCTATTTAACTAGGATGGTACGAAGGAGTAATTCACAAAAGGGGCAGAAAAGGTGCATTTTACTGATTTGTCAGATAAAAAGAGTCCTAATGCCGAGAAAATTTGACAGATGTCACCCGTTTGGCGATGAGATGTTCAAAAAAGTCCAAAAAGAATGGGGATGGGGTAGTCCACTTTTTTGAATTGTCATACAAAGCCCCATAAAAATCTTACTGGAGGTGCCGTTTAATCGGGGAAAAATGGGGGGGGGGGGGGCTTATAATGTGGCTATTGCCTCCCCTCCCCCCCATGGTCATAAAGTGCGGGTGAAAACGTGTTTATCCATTCCAGGAATTCCGCCATAGCGGAAAGCTATTTTGAAAAAAAAAAAACAATATAAATAATTCATTATTTTGATGCAAATACACACGGGACTAGAACATTTTTTGACAACTTGCTCTGACCTGTGACATATTTTGTGTGATCTCCCTATACACTAAAGGGTCACAGAAAAATTTATAGCTGGACACTGTTTTTAATCTTTTGGATCATACCAACAAGATGGTATGTGTTTCAAAGGATCGGAGCAATTCAATTTTACGCCCCAACAATGACCACTCCAGTGGACCTTTAAGACCCTCTAACCGGGACATAGCTACTCATCTGAATTTCTAGCATGCCTTTGGTGTCTATCACTATGGGGTGCCTCACACTGGTAACAAAAATCATTTTGTACCTCGTATGTAGTGAAAACCCTTCTGGCCCATGGACTAACGGGGTGCGTTGTCAATGTGCGTATTCGATGCGGATATAATCGGACCGCCAACAGAGGGCACAATAGACGTCCGTGTGTGTAAAATGTTTTGACATTTGTTATCTAGATGGTGGCGGCAATTTTGTCATTAGCTTTGTTTTCAACGCGTCGGTTTTTCCAACCAAGAATTGTAGTGATAAATACGTCAAAACTATATTGATATGACTACCCCACCCAATTGAGAAATTTGCAGGGACGAAACGTGTAAAACTTTTTTTGACCACTCTGTATATTTTTTAACGAGTGAAAATTATAAGATTAACGATGGTATGTTATATTTCTTACTAAGTTTATATTCATTTTTGGATTAACTGTTAATAATAATAATATAGCTTAGGGATCAAATCAATACTCAACCGGCGGACGCTTTCCGGTTTGCCCGTTTCCAGGCGGTTCATTTAAATCGCTCAATCATCTGAATCATGGAATCCGTTAAGTAATTTCAGCAAAACTCAATGATTAATTGAACCGCGAGGAAAACCGGGAGAAAGGAAAACAGGAAAAGTCCCGCCAGTTGAGGATTGAATTCGTCCATTACTGTTAGTATACTGCCATGACATTTCTAATGTATTTCTTGAAACCAGTTCTGGACAAAAGGGAGTTGTCAAGCCGTACAACTGGCCAGTACAAATGGTGTTTGATGGAGTGCTCTTGAAAAGCAATTATTGAAGCGCAATATTTAGTATTTCTAGTTAAATCGAAATAAAATATTAAACTGAGTTGATCTTAAAATAAAATGAAATTAAACAGTTACGTCCATCGTCCATTATTAACACTACAGTTTTTTTCCTTTTTTCACTCCCGTTAGTGCCCAATGGGGAGGGGTCCATTGGACCCCACACTAAGGAAAACCACTTTCCCGACAGAATGTTGTACCACATTTATACCACATGTACAGGGTCATATGACAACAACCAAATCACAATAAAAACTGAAATTAGTTATTTGGGCTTGCAAATTAGGGGCAAAACATTGTTTTCAAAACCGCGAAAAATGCAAAAAGACGAAAAATGCCATTGAGCCCTGAATCTTTTTGAAAACTTGTTTTATGTTGATATCTCTCTAGAAGAACCAAATAATATTTGACACAAATACACGTCATTTTCCCATGACAGAGTTTGTACATTAACGTTTAGCAATCACCCGGTGGCCAGTTGTATTCAAAGGTGAATATGATGCGTGAAATGGACCTTCCGAATGTCCCCTAAAAAGTATTTCCTTTCCCGAGCCGACTAAAAACATACCTTAACAAGCATTTTTTGTCTGTTTTGCTACCATAAACAAGTCTTTTGTCAGTTTTTGCTACCTTACACAAGTAAGGCAATGCATCTGTTGATATATACCCTCATATCTGGCGTTGCTCAGGTTGGCTTGTTACTTTCCAATTACACTATCTTTGACGAGTTGGATCTCGCGTACATCACACTTTCGGGGTTATGAAACATACCCTTTTCTCCTATTTTTGCCTGTTTTGACACCATAGTCAATTTGCGCGCGTACGTCGCCTGTTGGAAAAGCTGCCCTTTTAACGCGTTTTTCTTCCTTTTTTTCCGCATCAATCCACCTTGAAATACAAGTGGTCCCCCGGCAATACCCCAATGAAATTGTTTGTTTCAAGCATGTCAATAGTTAATTAGTTTTATTGTTCGAAATAAAATATTAACACTGAGTGAGATCTTAAAATAAAATGAAATTCACAGTTTACGTCCATCGTCCATTATAAAACTTAAAGGTTTTTTTCTCTTTTTTTCACTCCCGTTAGTGCCCAAGGGGAGGGTAAAGGGGGACCCACACTAAGGAAACAACTTTCCCGACAGATTGTTGGTACCACAGTTATTCACACATTTGTAAAAGGTCAGTGGACAAACCAAATCAGCATAAAATGGAATTAATTATTTGGGCCTGCCAAATTAGGGGCAAAACATTGTTTTCAAAACAAGCCAAAACTGGGCAAAAAGAGAAAAAATGCCATTGAGCCCTGAAAATTTTGAAAACTTTTTTATGTCGATATTTACTCTAGAAGAACCAAATATATTTGACACAAAAATACACGTTTCATTTTCCAGGACAGAGTTTTGTACATTTAAACGATTTAGCAATACCCACGGGCCAGTGGTATTCAAAGGTGATATGATGCTGTGATGAACAGGACTCGAAATCGTGCCCTAAAATATTTCGCCAGACTTAAAACCTACCCTTAACACACAAGCATTTTTTTGTGTTGTTGTGCTACCATAAACAAGTCTTTTTGTCGCGTTTTATGTTACCTTAAACAAGTACGCAATGCATCTGTGATAAATCCCCTTATTATCTGGCTTGCTGTCAGTTGCTTGATCCAAATTACACTATCTTTGACGAGTTGGTCTCGCGTACATCCGGATTTGGGGTTATGAAACAACATTAACCCTTTTCTCCAATTTGCTGTTTTTGAACAACCAGAATCATGTGCGCGCGTACGTCGCCATGTGGAAAAATGTTATAGATTTGCCCTTTTTAAAGCGTTTCTTGTTCACGCAATCATATCCACTTTAATACAATGGTCCACCGGCAAATCCACAATGAACTGTTGTTTCAGCATTATAACTAGTTAATTATTTTATTGTTAGGAATAATTGTTTACTTACATGTATGTGGCCCATCTATCAGCCAACAAAAATTGGCTATGTTCTTCGATTTTTAAAAAATATTCCAGCTACTCCATTTAATGGCCCCCCCCCCGGCACTATAGTGCCGGGGGGGGGGTCCATGGGGGCTCCCTCAAGTAATAGCTCTCAAACGGCTTGGCCCGCTTTTTAATTTGTTAGTATGAAAAGAAGCATTAAAAGTCAGACAATTACACACAAAAAATCGACAAAAAATACCCACGGTAAAGCGACCAGCGCGAAAACAAAGTTTGAGGGTCCATAGGATTAGCCCACGGTCACTTAAAGTATTTAGAAAACCCAAGCCCGACTAAAGCATCGGCATCAAGTAACCGATTCTAACCTAAAGAAGCAGCACAACCTGTAGTTTCTTTAAGGGAATAACGAGAGGTTTTGGGTATAATATTAGTAATTTCAATATGATAGATTTATCACCTTTGTATTTTGATACAGAAGAAAGCCTTGAAGGTGGAAAACAAAAGGCGATTTTCATGTTGCATACATTCAATGACAGATATAGGCTGGATTTAGTAGACACCACTCTATAATTAATATTTAAACTATTTAATACGCACTTTACATTCTATAACTTTGGGGATTGGTAGAACACGATAACCTAAGTGATTGGGCGGAAATGTACAAAAGACCTTTAAAAAAATGTCGAAAAACGGTGGATGTGATGCAGGCGAGACGTGTCCCTAAAAAATGTTGAAATTCGGATTTTTCCACTACATGTAGCTCTTCTATCAAACAATATCTCCATTTTAAGGATTAAGCTGTAATATTGCGTGTTACCAAAATTGTGAATCTTCGAATTATGTCCTCAAAATGTCATATCCGCCCCCCCCCCATATTCATATACTGTCGTATTTTAACATCCCAGTCATTTACAAGTGTTTTATAGGTCGTTCTATTTTGCCAATCTCATAAATAAACGATTTTCAGATCATGTTGACGTATATCAAGTTTTTCAATAGTGATATTTTACGCGCATGAAAAATACAGGCGTATACGCGTGTAGTTTTGTAATATACATATGTTTTTCACATACAGATTTATAACGTCGTATCAAAATTAAGATAACATGATATAGTTCTTTCATGATTCCTTTTAACTGTATAGACTGGAATGTTCCGGTAGATTTTGAATCTCGATTTTTCTCAGAAAACGCGTGTGTAAAATAGACAGTATGCGATATGTATTACGCATGTTATGTGAACCCTCGTTGCACATTTAACATGGAAGAAAGCGATAAGACGGGAACACACAACGACACACTTGAAGTTGAACGATCATCTGCCGCACCATAAATTCAATTGTTATTTCATGTTCTAGCAAGTGGCTCGAGGATAATACTATTCAGATTGCCTCAGTCGAGAGAATTCTCGGTTCGTGCTTGTTCCTTAATGCGAAGTAATACTCAAACATATGACGGTTCCCATGGAAACCGATAAAAACACCGTCCTGGGTTTCACGGTTTCACGGTTTGGTAAACTGAAAAAGCTCCAAAATGGAGCATCATCACAATGTGAGGAAGAGGTCGAGGGGGCCAATCTAGTCAAGCGAGCCAGTGATGATAGCTTTACGAATGATGCCGATCTTCTTGCTGGTAATAGCGTATGGTAGTGTGGTTCCAAGTCCCGAGTCAGTATTTGGGAAAAATGAATTATGGAAGCAGTTGTTCTAACGGATGCGGATGTGAGTGTTAAGCGGTATAACGTCTGGTCTTCACTGTCGTCGGGGCTCTATACTGATTCACGGTGTTGTCTATGGTTTCAGGTCAACATTCCCCATGGATTATTGTGTGCGGCATGACTAAGCCTGTTGTTATATCGCCTCTGTTCCAGTGATGGAAGATCAAGGGTCGTCAGCATTGCCGTCACGGAGCTATCGCGGATGTAGTATTGGTAATAAATCGCCGACCGACGCCTCTGTACGGCTTCTACCTTCTGGATGTTGCGCTGGTTTGTGGGTCCCATACAGAACGCAGAACTCAACGTGGGGACGCACTAAGCTTTTGTACGCTTGAACCTTGGCCTTTTGAGGGGCTGATCCCAAATTGCGACGGAGAAAAACCTATCATGCTGTTGGCTTTAGACACAACTTTGTCAACAGTACGTTCCACTTCATGTCGCAGGAGAGCATGACGCCGAGATATTTATGTTGATTGAGTGCCTTGTAAGACGTGGCCCAATAATTGTAGCAGTATTCCATCTGGTTTTACACTGGAGAACCTCAAAACAGTGCATTTGTCTGGTTTGGAAGGACATTAGCCATTTCGCCTCCCATTTTTCAAGACATTTCAGATCATTCTGCAGGACATCCACAGTCGCTCGATGAGGATATAGGATGGTAGATAACACAATCATCTCGCGAAACAGCAAACGTGTGACTTGAGCCCATCAGGTAAATCGTTAATGTACATGAGAAACAGGAGGGGACCAAGAACAGTTCACATGGGGTACTCCGGATAGAACTTCACAGGTTTGGATGAGGACGCCTGGATGATAACCGACTGTCTCTGTTTGGTAGGAAGATGTGATCCAATTGTTAACGAAAAGTATGCCGAAATTCTGGAGTTTTGCGAAGCCAATCTGCGGTGGGACGGTGTCAAAAGCTTTGGCGAAATCCAAAACCATGCGTCATTTGTTTGATGTGCCTCATGGATTGCCAGATATTATGAACTGTTAAGAGTTGGGTTTCACAGATTTTTGGAATCTGAAGCCCATGTTGGAAATCGCTAAGTGCGTATGTTTATCAAGACGCTTCATTATATGGCTATAGATGACATGTTCAGCAACCTTACAACAAATGGCAGTGAGCGACACAGGCCTGTGGTTTGCGGGATCAGTGCGAGAGCCTTTTTGAATAGGGCGGAGGATATTCTCCTTTTTCTATGCGATGGGACGGTACCGGTGGAAACACTCTGATTGAATATTTTTGTGAGGATTGGTTGTAATTCTCTGCAACATTTCTGTAGGATGAAAGGAGACTTTCCGTCAGGCCCCGGAGCTTTATGGGGAGATAGCTTGTTAAGAATTTTGAAGACGCCCTCCGGATGGATTGTTAGCGGCGGGAACTTAGGGGGTGCGTTTTCTTGGCTCAGGAATGTTGTTGGTATTTCTCTCGTAAAAACAGACTTATATGACGAATGAGGGTCTCGGCCTCTCATTGCAGAAACATAAAGTCCTTACCGTTCCAGAGTGCAGGCGATCCCAGTAGAGTCGCGACGTGTATTTGTTCTTAAGAACGTCACCGATCGGAGTATTAAATTAAAAGTAATCAACTTCTAGTCCACGGGGGTACAAATTCAGTTGTGATTGTGACGGTTCAATGATACAAATAGGAAAAATTAACCTAAAAAGGTATCAGCAAAGTACCCTAAGTGTATACTTTTTCTTGCAGTAGAACAACGGGTCATTTTTCCTGTATATCGGTCTATTGTAAATGTGTATCTTTTTTCATATTGGGAGAACGGGTCCCGCAAGGGGTATAAATCTCACTGCAAATTACCTTCAATCTTAAATCAATTTTTATTTGTTCTCATAGAATAGGCCTACAGCAAAAACAATGTGCTAATTTGTAAATAAGCAGTACAGTGAACAATTGTGCATACAAGTAAAGAGTTTAATAAATCATTATAAGTGGATTTCAAATGAGAGTATATAAACTGGCTAATACTAGTGGAAAATATATATTTAACATAGCACAGCTAACCTTTCTGGATGTCATATTACTGCCGTACCGTTAGGTGTATTTTCCTGAAAACTTATTGTAATTCACCAAAGTTAGCCCAATTACGGGCGGGTATATTTTAACTGAAAAATGGTTCCCGTTAGGGGTCACTTTCAGAACCCTTGAACGAGCATGGGTGGCCCAACGAAAATCCAAAGCGCCCCACCCACCGGTTCAAAGTTAGTCAAACTTTAATCCTTGATTTTTTACAAGGGGCAGTCTTGGGCAGTAAAGCTGAAAGCAAAACGATGTACATTAACTCTTAAAAAAACGAAAATAACAACAAATCCCCACCGAGACAGGCCGGAAAAATGTTGAATATGCATATACTGTACACTTTAGTGTTCGGACATAGCGTTTTCAAAATATCTCCAGTAGTGATTCCTCGCCATCGCATCCGATTGCGGCAGAGGGATCATGATCAAAGGGTCTCTGTTGAATCCCTTCCATTTGTGAGGGGAATGGATAAACAGATTAGATTAAAATCGGATTGTGAAGTCGATGTGTTCCTTTCTGATCTCTGTATTCCTGATTTAACGTAGAACAATTTTTTAGTAGTGAGGGACATGTCATTCTATGCTGTTGTTTGGTAGTCTCCATCGGGGGGCTAGGGGAAAAACCAAGTGTAAAATCCAATTAATTATTAAAATCATATATCGGGACTGATTCCCACAAATAAAACTGGCAAATATAAATATAATTAAAAAAAAAAAAAAAGGTCAATTCAATTTCTTCCCCCAATATTCAGTGACTAGTGGATACACATAGACTTCAGCAAACAATGGAGTTAAGATATTCAATCACCGGCCCGGATGCGGTGTAGAAAAACTTCAAATTCCCTTTCATTGGGAGCTGCAGGGGACCATTGTTATATTTCGCGCAGCTGAAGAGATTTCAGCGTTACGTCTCCCATTTAGACTGAGTACTTCAGGACTAAAATACGTAACCTATCACAGATAAATAAATATGAGCTCTATAGTGCGTGTTCAATTAACTTTGGCATTATTTTCATCTTATAGAAAGGAAGACACAACATGAACAAACATCAGAGAGATGTTTGCTGGGCAAGCTTTGAACTAACAACTTTGTGCAGAAACCAAAATCCGTAACTTATTGCTTACTCATTTCTATTCAATTACGCGTTTTCAGAGAAAAATTAGTGCAAGACCTATTATATGTACCACTGGTTAGTTATTGTGAGAAAAGACGGGGGATGGTCACTCAACCCGAATCGTGGAGGTGGTAACACCTGGTCTATAACAATGGCCCTACATACCGGGCCCATTGTAAGATCTTTAGCTCATGTTAGTGAAGTCTCTACATCCTTGGTCTCTGATTGAACAGACAGTTATGTGATCGTAATAATTTATTATGAATTTCACTTGCTTTTCCCTCACCCCCCAGATGGGGACTACGAATTTGTTATTAAGTTGGTTATTTGGTCCAAGTCCCATGGTCCTATAGGGTAAGGGGGACATTTATGCAATGGAAACTAAACAAACTTTGTTCAATTTTTGGACGGCGAATTTGACGGCGACTCAAGTGATTCCGGATGAGGCATACGGTGACTACTATGTGTAACTTTAAGTTTAATTTTAAGGTGTACGTGAGTACGTTTATTCATATATAGCCGCATCCTTTGGCATGCTAGGCGAGTGAACAGACACTTCAAGATTCCTGCTGCTCAAATATTTGAAGAGTTACTTGACGGATGTGGTTAAACGGACGTGCCCCTTATTCAACTATGCATTACAGGTTGCACACCACAAATAGAAAAGGAAATTAGTTTACCCCCCCCCCCACCCCCCTCCCCCCCCCCCCCCCCCCCCCCCCCCCCCTCCCCCCCCCCCCCCCCCACACCCACCCCACCCCCCCCCACCCACCCCCCCCCCCCCCCCCCCAAACACCCCCCCCCCCACCCACACCCCCCCCCCCCCCTGGCAATTATATACAAAATTGCGCTGACCTAAAATGCCAATTTTTCGCTAACGAATTAAGCGAATAAGTTCCTAGCGACAGCATTTTCTTAGAACTCTACACTCTGCTTAGCATTCACCAGGAAAAACACTATGTGATCACGGAAATTTTGATGAGTTGTGACTCCTATCAAAATACGGTTTCTAGTCCAAAGATTCCTGTGGGGAAGGGGTTCATATACGGAAATTACTCAGCAGAAAGCCCTCACAGACATCTGGTCTCAATAGTTTGTTGGTTTTATTCTTAGAAATTATTCCAGCTCAACAAAAATTATCACAAAGTTGAAATTTGAATATTCTTCACTTTTAACTTATGAGTTGTCACTTGTTTTTTACGCTTTATTTTAACAGAATTCAGCCGGAGGGTGGCAGACCACATCTTTTTAGTGGTGTGGAATCTACATAACGTTCTTAAGTGTTTCAGCAACAGAAAGACTATTAATTTACGATATCAGAGAAATAAAAACGTTAGAGGACAAGTGGTGGGTTCATACTTCGTCGGCAGACGTCGGACGACGCTAGTCTTTCGAACATTCTTTGCTCTACGGATGCACGAACATACGCGTTGCATGTTCGAAAGTATATACCGTCTGCATACGTCTGCCGTTGAAGTATGAACGCACCTTAGGAGAGTTGTCTATATCGGATATTATTCTAAACCTAAATGGAAATTGTTTTAAAATCTTTGGTTTTAAAGTGCATGTTCCGATCATATTTTTGGGATGCCCCACTTTACATGGAAGTAGTATCGATTTTGATATCTGATGAAAGACCGTGTATTTTTTCATTGTCGTCCTGAAGTTTGAGCCCCCAAATCCATTTCATTTCCATGATATTAACAAAAAGCCGGCGTCTTAATGGTTAACCATCAATATTAGCACAGTATTGAATAGGCTTTGCAATATGCATTATTGTTTCCCACGGTACTTGATCGGTACTTGATGGGATATACTTGCAAGTGCCAGGTTCTCAATTAGAGAAAATAATGATAGACATAAATCGGAACAAGCACCTTCAAAGGCCAAATCAGGGAATTTGACCATCATTCTATTGTGTAATTTCTAGAGAAATCAAACATTATTGCTTTAATGTAACCTCATTTAAAGGTATCCTGCTTTATCTCATTACATTTGGACTTCCGTATCCCTGAATTTAATGAGAAAATAAAAACAATACTCTTATGTGAACAAATTTCTATGGTGTCAAGTTATCATCACAATATTGTCCCATTTTCAGGCTATTTGATTTTATTGCATATTTATAATCAACGTAATATCCACGATGATTTGGTAAATTCTTGTATAAATGGTCAGCTTAACCATTGAAGTTATGATGGATTTTTTTATTTGATAATTCACCGACCATTACAAATTCTGATTTAGACCAAAACCGAAATCCTAATGGGGTAGGCGCATTGGTAATTGCCAGTAGTTTCTTTCATAGCGGTTTGGCTCCACTCTAATAAAAAAACTTGCCTGACAGGACGCGAGGAACTGTCGTTCACAGAAAAAAAAAAAAAAAAAAAAAAAAAACAAAAAAAAAAAAAAAAAAATGAACCTTTCAGCACAAAAAAAAATGTTAGAAGTATCAGAGTTTATGCGGGTTTGTACAATAACTAGACTTATAGGCCCAGAATGTTTAGGCCGTTTTCTAGAAGTAAAATGTATTACATTTCACCCGGGGGGGTTTTTCCAGTATTACATTTTCGACCCTGTATCCAGTATGGTCTTACTTGCCTTGACCTATGGCATCATATGGTGACATGTAATTGGAATGATTGTATGTATTTTGTACCAATGGAAAAAAATTATAAGATTATCCTGTGGTACCAACTTGTAGGAATGTATCTTACATAATGAGGATCCAGGAGTGGGGGTACCCTTCTGGTGTGTTTTGACAAAAAATATTTTTATTAATATTCATATGCTTAGATATTTATACATCCGTATTGGTGCGTAAAATTGACCGTATACCACTTTTCGGGGGGGGGGGGTGTTATAGAGTAAGTCGTCAATGTTGTCGGGTAGGTAACCCTCCGAGATATAAATATTTGCACCAAATAAACAAGCAAAAAGTATGACAAAAAAAAGGTAAATTGGTTACCATGTAATGTTGGTTTTTGTTGTACTGCTTTTTACACTAGTACACCTGGTTGATTTTTTTTCCCCGAAAAAAAATACGAGCAAATGAGCAACAGAACGGCTTCGGTTTAGTTGGAAGTATTTTGGGTAAAGTTTAAATAAAAAAAACTAGAAATACTAGGCCAGGGGTATAATGGGGGGTGAGGGCTGTCGTCAAAGATCGAGGCAGTCTAGTATTGCAGCTAAGGGGAAGGCGTATTATCGGGCCTACTTGGCCTTCCAGCCTTCTCCATAATAATGCTTTTCTTTGATGTTATTGATTGTTTTGTACATACTGTATTATGGAAATTAATGAACTCAAATGAACTGAGAGCAAAAACAAACAAAATGAAACTAAGTACGATTGTAAATTGGAACTCGGCCTTATTTTCAGAAGAGACAGTACAGTTCTAGTCGTAACCTAGATGTCACATTTACCACCTTCGAATGTTTTGTTAGCACAATAATAGGGAAAGTGACTTGATTACCCAGGAATGTGCCACGGTTGGCTAAGTAAATCTCGTAGTTCCAGTCTTGACATATCAGCTTCCAAACGTCTGTTGTTGTTTCCCATTCTTGCCAGATTTGTTTAGATTCTACACACCCATCTCGTGATTTGAGCACTTGGGCTCTGGCGAATTGAAATGGCAACATGTGGCTTATTGGCCTGTATGAAACGTTATATATAATCAGTATACACAAAAGCTGTACCTGGCTTCTATTGATGATAGGATAACCTTTAGGAGAGGATTCTATCTAGTATCTGATACCATTCTTGGGGCAGCCAACCGCATACCTTGAATACTTTAAAGTTACTGAATGTAGATCATTCTTTTACTGTTTCCTCTACGTCCTTTGAATTAAACTAACACTAAACTGCATAGGGGGGGGGGTCTAGGGACACATTTTTTTGTTTTTTCTTCAGCTGGCGATTTTAACACCCCAATATATTTGGTTTATAATTTTTTGTATTTGTCTAAGTGTAGTTGCGCTTGCCTTGGTGCAAAAAAAAAATCCAAATCCTCGAGTCGTTTGCGTAAGTAGCATTGGGACCCTAGGAGCCCCCCCCCGCTGCCACTAACGGAGTACCACGACAAAATTAAAATCTTGTTACAGTTACTGTGATTCTGATTTCATTAATGCCTAGACCTAGTGGACATATAAACAAGTAAATAAATAATTAGAAAAAATGGGGAAAGTTAGTAGGCTAATGGAGCCATAATATTTGATAACATATGTAGCGGTTACTGTTTTTTGTTTTTTTTTTTTTTTTTTTTTTATAGGAAACCTATGGTAAATTATACAAGTAACCTTAAAAAATAAAAATGGCATGAGACATTTATGTTGGTGCTTATATGCGTAAATATAGTATCATTTTCACCAATTAAAGCATCAGCACAAGTCTAGGTTGAAGCAATCCGTAGAAAATGCCAAAAAACAAATTAGTGTATTTTTCGCACATTTTGACGCAACATTAAAATCTAATTTTGCCCCTAATTTTCTTACTGAACAACTTTCTCCGTTTTTATTTCTTTATTGTTGATGTCGTTGAAGCCTTCTAACATGTGGGGGATTTCATCAAAAAAATCCTTTAGGAAAAGTGGTTTTAATTAGGGGGGGTCCCTAGGAACCCCCCCCCCCCCTCGTTTGCACTAACGGAGTGCAAACCCCTTATGGCAGTTAAGTGTTAAAGGTTAGCACCCAAGGATCACACACATTGTCAACATTTGAAAGGTATTTTGAACCATACGTCCCCTCATCGTTGTAGGTTTTGCTTTTAGTATTGATTTCGTTGTACTTTGTGCCGGGGGGGGGCAACTTTGGGTATTCAAAGGTGGATATGATGCGTGAACAGAAACGCGTAAAGGGTCTCTTTTTCCAAAAGGCGATGTACGCGCGTTACATTGATTAGGGGTGTCAAAAAAACAGCAAAATATGGAAAAAAAAAGGGTATGTTTTTTTCGGAACCTGAAATTGTGATGTACGCGAAGGATCAAATCATCAAAAATATGTAATTTGGAAGTAAAGCAACAGCGCAAATTGCCAGATAATAATGGTATATTATCAACAACAATGCATTAATCACTTGTTTACGGTAGCAAAAACGGACAAAACAAAACTTGTTATGGTGATCTAAATACCTACTGCTCCGCCCATCTGTAGATTCAAAAGATGCAGAGCGTGCGGTGTTCCTTATGTGTCGTTGATTTGAAGTGTCCTATCCCGTGTAACACCAAGATACGTAGCAGAGTCGGCAGTGTTGATTTTGGCATAACGATAACAAGCTGGTAGACTGGAAGGCGTACGGTGCTAGTTTTTTTTTTTTTTGAATGTGAATGCACAATCCCCGTCTTCGAATCATTCAGAATAAGCCCAGTGGTGAGGGCCAAGATTTACACAGAGATACGACTGTTCCAACTTTGTAATAGACTTCAAGATGGATTGGATGACGCAATAATACAGTTGTGTGTCATATGCATAAATCATGTGCATAATTACGCTAGTGCACCAATCACGTCACCAAAAGGCAGGAAATAGGATTGAAATAAGAGGTCCCCTGATAGATATTGCAAGTTCACTAGACTCGCTTGTATTTGTATGCAATACAAAAGTGTTAGTAATTCAAGCAAATAGTGCACCACCGGCAACTGAAGTTGAACTAAGTTGAAGTACTTTCGTCTCATTTCCAACACATGAGTCGCATCAATTTCCGTCATTTGTTGTTTAAAGGAAACTTGTTTATTCGAGGTTTTTTTTTGACACCTACCATTGCAGCAGAATACTTATCGATCAGTGGTAATTCCCCTTTTCTATCCGAGCACATTAATCTTTATCAACGACTGCTTCCTATTCCACGTAATCCAGGTAGCCCCACTTCTGCAAAGAACCGTTCGATCGGCCGATTCTGCGATTTAAAGGTATGTGACCAGATCGTGGTCCACTTTTTTCGTATGAAGTTTTTCTCCCTCACATTGAAGCATATCTAATTACACACATTTTGAGTTAAATCGTCCAGCGTTTGGTTGACCCCATGCCAAATTGTCTCTTTTATTTTTATAAGAATTTTAAGGGTGGCGACACAGATTTTTGACAACTGATAGTAGGGCATGCAAGACTATTACCTTACCTTTGCAAAAATCAGACAAATCCACCTTGCGGGAATCTTGCATATAGCCTTCAAAGGTCATAATTTCGTATTTTTATAGCACCCTCTATATGCCCATTCTCCATATAAAAGACGTGGAAAACTATAATCTTTGGAAATCATATTTGCCCGCAATGGAATTTCGTAAAATTTACACAGGCTGTAGTTAGTGGACCAAATAATCCAAATCGTTGTCAAAACTGTGTCGCCGGCGTCTCTTTTGTTTTATTCTGTTTTTGTCATAATAAACGAGACTTTCAAACAGTTGTGTTGCTTAACGTTGTCTAATAATTAAAGGTCCTCGTTTGAACAACCGCCTGTGCTATTTTCACATTTCACCTTAACTGGTAACACTTGTCTAAATCCTTTTAGTGATCGATATGGTAATATACACCGTGTAAAGAGGGAGGATACAAGTTAAGGGTAATAGAGAGTTCGTCAAGACATTAATACAAAAATGGAACCAGGAACAAATGCTCTTAGAAAAGCAACTGGCGGTATTTGCTTTGTAAATAACATAATACCAAAATTGGGGGGGGTTTATCCCTTTTTTCCACTCAACAGGCTACAGTTATTTGCATTATTATAAGTAACACTATAGTTCATTCGCCTTTGTTCTGTTCATCCCCACATTACATTTAAACTTTGCCTTGCGTTTTTCACCAGCACAAAAATCATTAATTTTACCTTAATGGCAAATAAGGGCATACAAATAAGAAGCAGTTACAAAAGGTAAACCAAGGTACAACCAAGTCAAGCAGAAATGCACCCAGTAACTTGACAAGTCAGTAGGAACGCCATTGGCATTATATATAATCGCGGGGTTTGTTAAGGGCAGTGACCCCGATATGACGTCAAGCGCTAATTAGATATATGAGTGGTAGTCCTCGACGAAACACTGTAATTTCTTTATATAAATAATTTAGTGGTTGCATTGCGGTAATAACTGGTCACAGAAATACACGTATGCACTATACTGCACGCAGTATACGAATCAGATGTTAAGAACCGTTAAACACCATTTCGGTCAGTTTGAACAACCATAGCCTTTTTTAACGCAAAACTCTATAAAAGAAAACTTCGCTGTTGACAAATGCTACCTATAAATAAACTATACCATTGAAATTATACAGGATAGGAAACAAAATAAAATGAGTCTGTTTAAAAATACGCTCTTACGCAGGTACTTGAATTTCACCGTTTGATCATGACTAAATTTGCCTGCTATCGACGATTGATAAACTGAATACTGTTGAAGAAAATATACATGACTTATTCTACAGCCAATTGGGATTAATTGTTCCTCTCCTGTTTTAATCAATAAATAATTAAAACTAATAAAAGGCGCGCAAAAATATCGTTCCTCGTACCCAAGATTGCTGAACGCCACTCACCAAAATTTGAACCCTTAAAAAATAATCTTTTAATAGTCATTTGCGTCGTTGGCGTTCTTCCTGAACACATAGTCTCCAAAGACCACCAATGTTAAAATGTCGGTCAAAGCCTAAGTTAAAACATGTTGTGGGATTTGCAAATTATCTTGTGTAAAACCAGGTTAAGCTTGTTTTGCTTTCACAAACGTCAAGATTACGTGTTACTTTTATAGGATACGTTACCAACTTGAAGATAGATAAAACACATTTGCCTGAAACACATTTTCTACAAGAAAATTTGAACAAAACTTGAAATTAGAAAATTGTTCATCTTATAAAGATTATAGGTAAGATCAACGGTCTTACTTAATATATTTAGTTTTACGACTATTTTTCTTGAAAAGATTTCTCAAGGGAAAAGTACTTTGGAAAGTATTATGGAAAAGAAAAATGGAATTCCATTAGTGGTATATCGTCGCTGGGCGGGAAAACCGCATATGTACATTTGACCTCACATGTAGTAAAAACGGTAACATGACAAAGCCTCTAATGTAACTTTTTCGGGAGACACCAAAAACTGAACAATTTGAATAATTTTGCTGTAATGCCTTGCACAAGAAAGGTTTTCCTTTCCTAATATATTTATATAATTATTTACTCCAGATTCTGAAATAAACTGCCATAGGATTTATCATCATATTTGGCTTGAGATTCAAACTAGAACCTGATGTGACCAAAATGCACATAATGAGGTTTTATCACTTGGCCCACTCTTTACATATGTGGATTTGCATTTGACTTCTGGAGTTACATATGAGGTTTTTCCCGCCCAGCAAACGATATTGAGATCAGACAAGATGTTGCTTATAGCAAGTCAGAGACCATGCTAGATGAATTAAGTACCATGAATAGGTTTGGGGGAGAAGTAGAAAACCGTCTTGTGGTCTTCCCTGTCAGTAACTGATCGCCAGCGAAGCTAATCTATACACCACCAAACACTGTTTTTCCAAAAAAACATCATTTCTCAAGTATACCCATATCATGACTAGATCCCATCGCATGCCTTTTCTAAGGTCTGCCTTGACTACAGTGTCATTGAACGTAGAGGATTTTTCTAGTGCAAAAGTAACATCATTGCTGATAATGTGTAACAACCTCCAATGCGATGTCCTATGTCTGCAGGAAACCCACAGAGGAATCGAAAACCATCGCCCAACCATACCAGGAATGGTCTTAGCCATCGAGAGAGCACATGTTCAGTATGGAAGTACTATATTTGTGAAAACAGGCTCCAATGTAGAAACAACATCAATGTCTGCTGACAACAACATCGAAGTCCTCACTATTGAGCTCAGCTCTGTCATAGTTACATCAGTCTACAAACCTCCATCAGTAGACTTCAAGCACCCTCAACTCAGCCTGGGGAATGCCACCATTACAAAAAAGTTTTCACGGTTGGGGTGACAATCTATAAGTAGATATAAATAGCCATCAATCACGCCACGATCATGCGTTTATCCAATTAGTTATGTTAATCACCATTACGCGCATGCCCAGTATTAGCTTACAACGCCATAATGCAGTCACGAGGCAATATTTTTCACGGTGTGTTTTTTTTTTCAAAGGTCTCCTGAACATTCAAAACTACGGATGCAAAGTGGATTCATTTGAGTGTGAAAGCGGTAGTGAATTAATGAATGAAAGATTCGATCTATCGAGGTTGATTTATGAATAAACATTTAATGCGACCGCATGCGGCTCCGCCTTGACGAGCATTTTTCAGTGTGTGTAAACCGTAGAAAATGGCAAGTTCGAGTGAACTGAAAACCACGAATAAGAATGGGTTTCTACGATTGTAAAAATACCATGTCAGGAAATACTATTTTCATTTCATGCAAGTAAAGTATTACCCTTTTATTATAAAGTAGGTTGAATAATTCAAATACGAGCCGGTAGAGAGCATTGATATGAGAAAGCTAGTAATGCATAGACAATACGTAGGACGTTGTGTGCAGCAGCTGTAGTCCGTGTAGGCGTGAATGGAAGATGTTTGATCAGTAATTGTAATGCCAAACCTTACTTTTTTATTGGCGATTTCAACAGCCATAATACCCAATGGGGATACAATGTAAATAATAAAGACGGACAAGCTGTCGAAGAATGGATAGACAGTCAACATCTACGTCTCCTTCACGACCCTAAGCTGCCGCCATCATTTTATAGTGCCCGTTGGAAGAGAGGTTACAACCCGGATCTAGCTGTTGTTAGCAAAAACATCTCTAACCTGTGTAGCAAGATTGTTCTGGATCATGTTCCATTAACTCAACATCGACCAATCGGTATCCAAGTCATCGCTGCAGTAAGACCAAAAAAGTGCATTTTAAGAGTCGCTTTAACTATAGCATTAAAGTTGACTGGCAAGGATTCACTGATGACCTGGACCAGAACGTGAAGAGGATTGCTCCAAATCCCCATAACTATGACAAATCTGCCCAACTAATGAACAATACCGCCCGGAGATTCATAGCCAGAGGCTGTAGGACGGAATTTATTCCAGGCCTTTCCAAGGAATGTGCTGAAGAATATCAAGAGTATACTACCATGTTTGAAGCTGATCCTTTCTCAGCTAAAACAACTGCTAAAGGTGAGGAAGTTTCGGAGAGGTTCTCACAGGAAAAGATCAAAACCTGTATGACCCATAACAGCAAGAAAGCATCGTCTACCATCCGAAAGCTTCGAGGAGATCCAACAGAACTTCCACATCAAATGTTACACCTAACCAAGTTGCCCACCAACTGCTTTTTATATGGCAAGTACAGCAACAAGAAGCCCAAGAAGGTCAAACTAGACCGTAAGAGGTTTAGTGGTGACCCTGGTTTCACTCGCCCTTTCAACATGGACGAATTGGAATCCGGTATTACTAAACTTCAACAAAGGAAAGCGGTGCGCCTTGACGGCATCTCAACTGAGTAACCTTGGACCACACTCTCTCTCTCTCTTATAAGACCCTGTGACATCAGGAAGACGAAAAGTAATGTATGTTGACGCAATAACATCTTGATCAAACTCACTGGCACAAGATGGGGTGCTCGCCCACATACCCTAAGATCGACGGCACTTGCCCTGTGCTATATATACTCATGTGCAGAGTACGCTTGCCCTGTATGGGAAAGATCACCCTATGCCAAGAAGTTTGACTCAGCGTTAAATGCCTCCTCCACCAGACATCCGTCGTAATGTAGCGAGCATGCAAGAGCGTAGCTGCCAAGTATCTAATGTGAAGCACCCTATGTCCGGACAGAGACCTGCTGCCAACCGCCTTAAATCCAGAGAGAGTTTCTTAAGCAAAGTCCAACCTCTTGAATCAGTCTCTAAGGAGCTTAAGAGAGTTGCACTGTGGAAAGAAAGACTTGCTATCAACGAATTAACATCTATTGGTATTTTATAAGTTATTGTGCAAGTTTGCAAAACAGACAATTGCAGAATAACTAGTTTCCAATGATGTCATTTATGGAAGATGATGCAATAAAGATGTATCCATTTATGTGAGATGCATTTGGACAGTGTTGGTTAATGTTTATGAATGATGGTGTTGTAATGGCTGTTTTTAGATGGGAAAACATGTTGTGAAATATAAGAAAGGTTATAGGAAAACAACTTTGCCAGCAGAATTTATCTCCAGATAGTAGATTGGTGCAGTAACAGTGCTAATATTTTGGATACCACAGGAGTTTGAAAGCTGAACTGTTTGCTGTCTTTTTTTCAAGCTGAACGCTTTAGATTTTGGAATCAAAAAAGATTCCAGATTGTGGTCCTAAGAGAAGACATTTGCGACAGACAGACTCTAGGTGGTATCATTTGGATTACTGCAGAATATTAGTGTCGTCGAGGGACAAACCCCGTTGTCTTGAACTGATGGTGAAGGTTGTTTTCAGGACTGACAAGATTCCCATGAATTATATACCGTGGATTTTATATGCCATTGCATGCTGTCATTTTGGAGTCTTCGCCTGGAGGACATAGTTGAAACTGCCAAAACAATTCTTTAAATTGTGGACATAGGTCGTCACATCTGAATGGACTATTATGTAAGACTGGCTAATCTTAATATTGGGTGTATCATTATTGAAATGTAATTGTGTTTTGGACATTCCAAATTCTTGAACCAATTAATCTGATTAAAATCATATTAAAGTAGTGTTATATTATAAAATTTAGATTATTGTGTGTGCAAGGCTAATTTGTTTGTGTTTAAAGGGATTTTTTTCTGACCTTGACTCCACAAGACATCGTAACACCTTACTAATAAGCACTTTTCTTTTATTTTCCAGTAAACAACACGAACTTACTAATTCATATTCTCGAAAAAATATATCGTGTGTGTAATGTGTGAAAGAAAAGAAAATGTTCATTGGTTTAGGTCAGCTATTATCAATGTTGTGACACTATCGGTTGGGGAGAGAAACTTAAATGTAAATATTGCCAAATGTAAACTCCCTTTTCACTCTTTTTAATATAATGTATTTTGTGATTTAATTTGTAATTTTAGTTTTCATCCAAGGAACATAATAGAGCATCAAGGCGATTGTAAGCAAGTATGAATTAAAGGTGCATTTCGTCATTCCAGCACCTTCTGCTTTATTCATTGTTCACTAGATATCCTTGGGAAAAGCTTGTTCACCATATTTAAGTTGATTCCGACCTTATGGTTTTGTGTTATGAGAGTTAATGTTTCCCACGATTCCATAGGCCACTCTGCTGTAATTGCTGCTCGTTTACGGATGGAAAGTACATAATTGCGAATTTCTTACAGATACGACCGAATTTGCACGTAAAATTAGGTACACGTGGATAACTAATGACAGATGATATAAAAATCTCAAGTTTTTGAGGTAAGTCGGGGCGGGGATGTGGCTTCGGGGTGTGGATTACGAAATGCCCATTCGATATAACATTGCTGGCATAACTATCAAATTGATCAAATTTGATGTCAAAGTTAATAGGGGTAGCACTACGTTTTTTTCGATATAAATAAAATGACCAAGGAGTTTCGCATCCCTCTAGGATACTTTTCTGGCCGCAAATAACAAATCAGCAATTTAACCCTCGTCTACCGAAGGGGGGGGGGGTGGTTACCACCCCCCTTCAGGTTTTTTCCCCGGCTTGCTAAAACACCCTTTTTTGGTGCCAAATTATTTAATGTAATTGTCAATTGACATGTTCCGCTCTTTTTCATCCAAAAACAAACATCCACCGGGGTATAGGTAAGATACAGAGTGATCCAAAGTGATGGATGGGGGGTAACCACCCCCCCTTTCGGAAGAGAAGTACCAACATGCCTAACACAACACAGGAACATCACAGACACTTTTTTGGTTTTTGGTACCAATAGATAGCTATGGTCCTCCTCTTTCCATTGATACCAGAATGAGTACCAGCAAGCCTAGCAAAATACGTCACAATGACGTCATAAAGTTCGCATGTCAGCAAAACTGCCATTTCCATAGACACACACAGTGAACAATTCAATTTTTCGCCCAAAAGGTTAGGAAAATCAGATTTTCATGCGGTTTTTGACTCTACTTGATGGGAAATGACTAGTTTTATATAATGACAGCATTTTAGAGCTATAATAAGGTGTTTGAGTCGCTAAAATTGCGAAATATCAATTTTCCATTGTATATTCAGTATTTTCGGACTTTCCTCAACATATGACATCATGGTGACGTCATAAGGGGGATGTTGGTACTTATTTCGGTACCAATGGAAAGAAGAAACTGTAATCTATCCTTTGGTACCAAATTTATAGGAATCGGGTGTTCAGTAATGAAAATCACAGGAGG